>WOUI01000411.1:0-28953 GCA_012184565.1 Aspergillus floridensis | reverse complement strand
CCCAATAGCACCCAACACCGCCGAAATCATGACACGGTTGTCGGGAGGGGGGAAATTTTTCACCCCCCCCCCCCCCCTCCCCCATCGCCGATACCCCCGTTTCCGCCTCATCACTTTAAAAAAGCCAGACACTGACAAATCATCGGATTAATAAACACGACATCTCAAAATTTCTCCTCCTTTCCGAACTTTTCCAAATCCAGCCGGGGCAAATGTGAAGAAAAAAAAAAGCTTACTGGTACCAACGTCTCGGGTAGCGAACCGACCCAGCAAGATCCGATTTGTACTGCCAGATTGGGTCTAGTCTCCGCGCGGTTGTCTTGGCTGGGGTCCGACCGGATTAGGCTTAGTCTCCGTTGCAGCTCCAGTTACCAGTTACGCCATCCGAGCCCTTCCTCTGCCCCCCTCCCCCCCAGACGATAAATACCGGGCCGGCGGCCGGGTTGGAAGAGTTGTTTATCAATCAAGCTCGTTTACTATTAGTGTGATAACTACTATCTCTTCCTCTTCTCATCCTCCGTGTTTTCTTCATCTGACACAAGAAATATCATAACAATCATGTCTTTCCCCTACCAGAAGGTTCTCATCATCGGCGCCACCTCCGGCATCGGCAAAGCCCTCGCCACCAAGCTGGTTGAGAATGGCATCCGCGTGGTGGTTGCTGGTCGCCGCAAGGAGAAACTGGATGCGTTCGTCGCCCAGCACGGCAGCGACAAGGTCGACTCTGCGGTCTTCGACGTGATGCAGCTCGAGAAGGTAAGAGCCCCTCCAACCATCCCAACCCTCACTCCAAGCGAACACAACCACTAACCTTCCCGCAAAGATCTCCGAATTCGCCTCCACCATCACCGCCGCCCACCCTGACCTGGACTGCATCTTCGTGAACAGCGGCATCCAGCGGCCGTTCGACTTCGCCAAGCCCGAGACGGTGGACCTGGACATCTTCGACCAGGAGCTGATCACCAACTACACGTCGGCGGTGCGCCTCACCAAGGCGTTCCTGCCGCACCTGCAGCAGCTGCCCCGCCAGACGGCGCTGGTCTACACGACCTCGCAGATGGCGCTGGTGCCCATGATGCGGTGCCCCAACTACGGCGCCTCCAAGGCGGCGCTGCACCACTTCATCCTGGCGCTGCGCACGCAGCTGCAGGAGGGCGCCGGCAACGTCCGCGTGCTGGAGATCTACCCGCCCGCTGTGCAGACCGAGCTGCACGACGCCAAGCACCAGCCTGACCTCAAGGACGGCCACCTCATCGGCATGCCGCTGCAGGAGTTCGTGGACGAGGTCTGGGCCCGTCTCGGCAAGGGCGAGGACCAGATCCCCGTCGGCTCCGCCGCCGAGATCTTCCAGGCCTTCGAGGTTAAGCGCCAGGAGTTGTACAAGGGGATGACCGAGATGTTGTCGGGTTTGTTGAAGCAGTTCCTGCGCGAGTAAGCACTTCTGCAATTGGATGATGTCAGTCTATGATGGATGAAATGTGATTTTCGCTTTTGCTGCATATAGAGAGAGAAATTTGATTGTTTTACTTACATGACGTACCTTGCCGGCTTTAAATTATGTTTTTTTGTTGTTCATGGTTCACTCTTGTTCATGGTTCACTTATAAGAAATACTCTCACACCTCCACTACCGAAGAAGCAGGAGGAGGCGTAGGAAACCCCCTCGCGACATCCGCCACCTTCTTCCCCCGACATGCCGCGAGGATCAACCCGGCAAATGCCCCGATCCCATGCACCTGCCCTTGCTCCAACATGCCCGAATACCCGTGTAATGAGACCATCGCCCCCTCACTGGATCCCCACAGCTCGTCAGTGACAGCCCCTTCCTCGTCCGCAGCATCCCACAGCCCCGTCCGCACATCGAACGGCAACGCGTCCACGAACGGCGTGCGCACGGAGTAATTCCGCGTCCGCAGCGAGTACACGCTGCGCAGCATAAAACCGACGATGATCGTGCGGCGCACGCTCTCGGCGAATAGCCACGCGCGGCGCGGGCTGAGCGTCGCCGGCAGCTGCACGGGCGCCTGGACCCATAGCCGATGCCCCAGGTTCAGGAGCATCTCGCTGATGGACTCCTGGTATTCGGTATCTTGCTGCTGGGACTCGGTCGGGTCGGACGCATGGAGCGGCGGGGATAAGAGGAGGATGCACTGGATGAGGAGGAGGGCTTGGGCGCTGGCGAGCAGGTCGGGGAAGGTGGAGGCGCGCGCGAGGTGGCGGTGCAGGGAGCGGGATTTCTGGTGTAAGAGGGACTGGATCTCTTTTCGCTGGCGGGTGCTGGGACTGAAGAGTGAGGAGTGATAGTGTTTACACAGGCTGTAGATGTCTTGCAGGGGTGGGGGTGGGGTGGAGGCGCTCGGCCACAGGTCGGGGTGGATGAAGTGGGTTTTGAGGGAGGAGGCAAAGGTAAGGGGGTATTGGCGCATGCCAGAGATGAGGAAGGAGATCACGGTCGGGGAGTAGCCTTTAGTGATCTCCAGGGGGGGCAGGGGTGGGGGAATCGTTGCAGCGGTGGTATATGGTCTTGGTTTGCGGGGGCGGGATATGTTGGCTTGTGTTATCGAGGAGGAGGGAGTAGTGGTATGAACGAGACTTCGTGCCTTGGCGAGGCTAGAGGTGGAAGAGGAGGCGTTGACTGTCAACGGCACGTTGATGTACTCGCAGTCAATCCGGCGGGCCTGGCAGCGGCTGCAGCGCGGCCAGCGCTGGTCGCAGCGCCGTTTGCCACGGGCGCAGGCTTGGCAGGATCGGCGCAGTGTGGGTGGTTTGAGGGCCCCAATGACCATTGTGATAGAGCTAGGTGATGACAGGGGTACGACAAGAGGTTGATTCGAGTAGTCTGATCAGAGGGTAAGTGGTGTGAGAGGAGATGGAAGGAGAGAGGAAGAGGTCGGAGATGAAGCATTCCGGTGACGCGGCCGAAACTCGTAGAACCGAGTCACGTGTACTCCTTTCCGTGGTTCCACGGTCGAAGTTGCCTGATCAGGACAAGCAAGAGAAGAAACAAGCTCTTCACTATGGAGAAATTCATGCATTTGACTCATTTAACATTCAACACTAAAAGAGATGCCCGCCTCTAATAATGTGCCTTGAGGGGCCTCCCATTTCCCGTCTTTCCCGATAGTCCCTGCTGGATCTTCTCCCATGACACTCTCGCCCGCCTGGCTGCATCCTCAGGCTTGTGCTCCGCGCTGCGCATCCGCCAGTCAAACACCTCCATCGAAACCCAACCCTTGAATCCCTTATCCACAACCCACGTCTTGACGGTCTCTAAAATAGGGAGATGGCCACCTAGCTCCGCCTCCATTGGAAAGGGCCTCGCATGCTTCGACCAGGTGAATTGAGGGGCCTCACCCTGCAGATACCACGGATGCGCCTCTGACAGCGGCGGGTCGAAGCGCTCCGCATCGGACAATTGCACATAGAAGATCTTCTCCAGAGGGCACTGCTCACTGAACCGCTTTAGAGACGCTTCCAGATCCCGATCGCCCATTGGGAGCTTCCCCGACTTTTCTACATTACTGCCCCATAGCTTGGTATGCTCGTGGAAGTTATCGAGGCACAAGCCGAAGTTCGGTCGGTCCACCGCGTTCACAATACGAAGAGCTGTCTCCCAGGTGGAGCAGAAGACCCCCCACGAGAGGTACTCGTACGCAACAGAGATGACCGGCTCCTCGGCACTGGCGAGATCCGTCAGCTGCTGTAGATCGGATACGATCACCTTCTCGTCTGTGCTGCCGTCGGGGTTGTAGTATGAGGGGACTTGAAGATAGGTTGCCTGAAGGGTGCGTGCCAGCTGCAACCAGTGCTCAGCGGTAGCGAGTCGCTCGGATAAGGGCAAGCTGCCACCCTCGAAATTTTCAAACGGCGCCAGGGAGATGATTTCGACTCGGTGCTCCGCGCAGAGATCTCTTGTTACTTTGGCTGCTTCGTGGATAGAGATGTTGAGATGTTGCGCAAAGTCGGCGAGATCAGAGTACACGACCTCGATGCCGGTGAAGCCGTGCCGCGATGCGGCCAGGATCTTTTGGTTGAGGGTGTGACTGGGATGCTGACCCAAGGACTTGGAGCCAATGGCTTGCTTGTTCGCCAACATTGTAACTGGTGGGCAATAAGTATATGTTAGTCGTTGATTCCTGTTGTCCATGGGTGGTGGTGAATAGCGTCTTTAAACCGAGGGATTTCCCCGCATCAACGGAACTGGGTTTCCGATAGGTTTACAAAGCCGGGCTTCAGATTTTTTTGATTGTGATCAACGGATTGGTGATGATTGATAAATGGTGACTTTGCACTGCGTGATACCCATGCTGACGATACGGAAATCCCTTATGCTATGCAATTCTGCCGCCCTCAGCTGTCTACTCAAGTAGCTAGGGCTGACCCCATTCCAGGCCAGAAAGACTGACTCCGATCCCGGAGCCAAATAGAGATCACAACTACATCGCTCGACTTTCATCTTTCGTCTTTTGAGTTCTGCCCTTCATTGATAGATTAGTTTGAGTGTAGAAATCCTGGCTACTGATGAAGAAAGGGATGACAAGTTCTAACTACTGCGGTGCTTGGCCGAGGTAAAGAGGCAAGCAGGGCAGGGAGGTGGGCTCGCAAGGCACAGAAATAGAACATTGAGACAAGCGGTTTCAACCTCATTCCACACAGAGTAGCTAATTTGTCCTTCAGGGTCTGGAAATTCCACCACCCGCCGATTGTCTCACATTATTCTAGAAGACTTGGCATTGGGGACTCCGGGACTGCCGCCCTTGATGTCCTACTTAAGGCCAGGAAAAGATCTACACTCTTCAATAAGTCTTACCACAATTGAAGCGTTAATGATTCAACATGGTCTTGCGATCCCTTCTTCTTGCACCAGTACTGGCCACCGCCTCTGTAGGCAGCGTCATCGATCTCGATATCAAGGTCCGCAATGGCTATGTAAGTCCCTACTCAAATGAGAATGGCGGTTCATGCTCGTGACTCTTTTACAGAGAACCATTGAGGTAGACCTGGGCACCCCTGGTGGCCCTTATGATCTGCTCTATGACTCTGGCTCAACGGATCTCTGGGTGCTGGATGGCAAATGTACCGACGATAAATGTCCCAACGGAAGCGGGTAGAGTTACACCCATCTACATCTACCGATCTTTTGATATCCGAAGCTCACACCGACTGCAAGATACCCCCGCCACACGTACAGCCTCACATCTACAGGCAAGGACCTTGGTCTCAATGGCTCCATCGAATACAGCGGAGGTAGCGTTGAGGGCTACAGCGCGTCCGACATCCTCAGCATCCCCGGAACCAACGTCTCCTATCTGCAGTCCTTCCTCGTCGCCACCGACAGCACCTGGGCTGCGCTGGGCGCCGACGGATTCCTGGGTCTCGGCTCCTCAACGATCGCGATCAACAACGCGACCGCCCCCTTCGAGCAGATGATGCAGGACGGACTGCTGGATCAGCCCCGGTTCGCCATTTACGCGGGCAAGGGCGTCTCCACCACATCCGAGCCCAACCCCGAGAACAACGGCGTCTTCACGCTAGGTGGAAGCCACGAGGACATCTACGCCGACGGCGAGCTGCAGTGGCTCCAGACCGAGTCGCCCTTTGAGATCTTCAAGACGGGGCTGTACGGCATGCAGGGCCACAACACCACCAGCGACGGCAAGAATCAATCCACTGAGCTGCTCAACTGGTACGGGACTGCCATTTTCGACACTGGTAAGAAGTACCCCCTTGCAAGGAACAAGACCTCGGCTAATGATCTAATCTCGATGTGAAGGAGCCTCCTCAATCGAAATCCCCCAGCAATACATCGATGAGGTTTACGCCATGACCCCATTCAAGTACTCGATTCTCCTGAACGGGTACCGGCCACTGTGTTCCGAGTTCAACAAGACCTGGTCTGTCTCCTTCACGATCGGGTTCTACGGCGAGGCGCCCACCTTCACTCTCACGGGTGACCAGTTGGCGGTGCCGGGCTACCAGGACGACGACCACTGCTTCCCCCCGTTCAACGCCTGGAACAGCTTCAACACGATCTTTGGACAGCATTGGATGCAAAACTTCTACATGGTCTATGATTTTGGGTCGTTTGAGCCCGAGTCGTATAACATCCGCTTGGGGATTGCGCCGTTGAAGAAGGAGTATCGTCATTGGGGTTTGAGCCATTGTGCTTCTAATGTAAAAATCAATCAGATGAGGAGAGCGAGGGACCTTCCCTGTACACGTGTCACCCTGAAAAGAAAATAGAGAAAAAACCATCGGAAGCTTGCATAGTTAGAGCTTTACCTTGTCCTAGAAGAATATCATGTTTCTTGAGGGTAGGTCGGTCATTGCTGTAATCATATACTTCTGTATCCCTGATACCGAGGAGATGCCCGGGAAGCGGGAGATAGGGTTTGGCAGAAAACGACTCTAGGACCAGGATGCTGTCAACAGCAGAAGTCAGAGCTCAGGTGATCCTTATACTGGGTCAACTCAAGATCACTACTGGAATTCGACCGCAGCCACTGACGCCGATCTAACCGGCTCTAAGATCAGCTGACCGCAGAGCAAGAATCACCCCAACAGGGAAAGATCGGACATCAAGGCCCCTCTTTGATTCCTTATTTCCCAGCAGCCCAACGTCACGAGAGGACTCACCCTCCAAGAACACTCTGCCTGCGAGGGTGTAGGTCGGTTAAGCAACGAGTACTTGCGGAAATTCGGAAGAATTATTACCCCGATCTAGAAGGTACTCGGACCTTGACTGGACGCGGGACCGGGGCATACGACCGGAGTAGTGCTCCGCAGGACACATACGTTCGGGTAGGGATGCTGTTCTTAGGAAACCATAATGAGCTTATAATCCGTCGAAGCCGGCTCGTTATCAAAGAGAGATGTACGACAGCCTTCTCCAAAAGGGATTCGGGTAGGTCGAAGTTGGGTGCGAATCGGCCTGTTACCGAATTGATCGCGTTTGGATTCGGGGACGCATACTCAGGGGGAAAGTGGGAACATCATTTCAGTGCGACGCATTGTACTGTTGTTCCGGTGTGTTTGAACGTGGCGCAAATTACTACACGATACTGCCTAACTATGATAGGCTTGGCGTCCGCATAGATCGATGTCATGCTTCAGTGCGATTGCTCGTACCTCATGCGGGAAGTCTTAAGGGGTTGGGATCAGAAACATGTCAGTGGATGGTGGCGTGAAAAGAACTGGACATGATAACCCCTAAGCTCTTCTCATCAAGGTACAAACTCGCACAGAGACTTCTCATGCCTCCGGGCGTTCGTTGAACCAGAGGCCTATCAAGTTGTCAAGTTGTCAAGCATGTCATTGGATGCAGCCAAGTCGTGTCGCTCCGAACTGGGAGCTAATCATTTGGTCGTGGTGGATTTGGGAACCTGGATGGGTAGAAATTAGTGCTCGGGTGTTCAAACTATGGAAATATTTGTCGAGATGCCGATGGGGAAGTCTGTATAGATGGTGACGCGGACTTTGACACCGGCCGACTCCTTGACGAATGATCTGAAGCTGAAATCGAATGAACGGAGAAGACAATGTAATCGTTTGAGACATTTGCTGAGCTTCAGCTGAAGTAAATGCAGGCATGACTCAAAACACATTTTCTTCTTTCGTTAGAGGCCAATGGAAAGCAGTGGTACCTATTAACAAGAATTACAAGGGATTTTTCTTTCATCTTGGGGGTAATCTCCTCTCTGTTGAGAAGGACATAGGGTAATGGGCCTCAGCGGTGGAGATTCCTGGTGAGTTTCTTTGTGTCGAGAGCAATGTGAAGGGGATTGTCCAGCTTAACCGGAAGATGTCGCCAAAAACAAACCAGGAAATATTTCCCACAGACCCAATATCGACGCCATGATGTCGAACTTGCTGGCATATAAACTGCGCTCCTGAACCCTCGGTATCCTCTATTTCCTTAGCAAGGCGGCACCAACACAACTTTAACAGACATGACACCCAACAATCAACACTATAACTCCCACGACCCAAATCAGCCAACACACAGCAAGACTCCACACAAGAAACACCCCGCAAAGATTGCCACCCAACACATCGAGACTCTCGCAGCCATGCTGGCTCCTATTCTTGCCAATTACTTTCCCGAAGAGCAAAGCTTTCAAATTGCCGCGACGCCGATCACACCCACTTCCCTATCCGCCAAAGACTGCGAAGCTCCCATCTTCTACGAAGTACTCACGGCCTCTAATCCTAAAGGGGTGACTTTCTTCACGATCCTGATTGCCGCGTTCATCGCCTGGCCCCAAGCAGCAACGCCAGATTCTCAGAAGGCCTTGCAATCCCGCTGTGTCAAGATCCTCCGCTGCCACTGGGCGCGCCACATCCCCGGGGATCTTGATCCCCACCCGCCAGTCGTCGGAGCGATTGTGGTCGGCGACGAGCTGCGACTTTGTTGGGACCTTTCGGTGCCCGGGACGCCGGGGCTGAAGCGGATGATTGAGAATGTCATGGGACGGAAGCTGGATGAGCAGAGCAAAATTATACATGCCCACTCACGGGACTGGGCATTCCTCGGGGCCGTGTTGAAGGAGGTCAAAGGCTTCCTCAAGCCGTGGATATCTAGTGGGAAAGTGGATGACCATGCAGAGAATGGAGAAGAAGAGAAGATTACGGCCGAGTTGGCCGACGCTTACTTAGAGGCTCTCGAGGCCGGGGCTACAGCTGATGTAGCTTCTTTAAATATGCTGCATCTCGATGACTGAGGTACCGCCGGCTACATGCCCGAAGGACATTCGTGAAGGATTGTAATTCCTTTTTGCATTTTTCCCGTCTTCTTTCCCTGCTGCAAGAGATGAGACCTATCTCTTAGAGTATATTTAGAACCACAAAAAAGAGACAATTACAAGATATGAAGCCCTTGGTCTAAAGACCATGGCATGAATTTAAATCCAGAACATCTAGACCTGATTCGTAGACTTAACCATCAAATAAGGCGCTCCCACCCGGTTGAGGATCTTCGCTTCGCGGGGCTTGATGAACATCGGCTCAGTGATAGCCAGATAGTCCTTGTAGTAGGGTTTCTGTATTTGGACCTAAATGAAGTGTCAGCGACGTAGTGCTGTCACCCGAGGGAAGATTGCCGCCTTACCCCAAAAAGCCATTCGGGAGTTTGTGACCTGCAGACGGTGAGTAAGTCGCATGTGCAGAAACATTGCGGCGCCCGAGAAATCCTGACACCAGATAAAGGCAAGGGAAGAATAGACATACCAATTCTCCACCCAGGATAAAGTACCCGGCTCCTCCGGCGACTGGTAGACCTCAAAAAAGGTACACTCGGGCTCCGCGATGACATTGTCGTACACTGGCTGGAAAGCTTCCCAGAATTTGTCCAGGTTTGCCGGATCGATGTGGATGGTGATGTGGAGCGAGATTCCGCGGTTGGGGGTCGTCATCTTGAATGGGAGGGGATTGGAAGACGATAGAAAAGATAATATATAGCGTGGTGTTAAGCAGTGAGACGAGGTTGAGGATTCAAACCATCCGTATGTAGAGCGATACGCTCATTCTTATAGCAGTCGGAGCAAGCTAAAATCTGACATCTCAGCAAAGGCTGGCTGGCTGACCATCCAGCCGTCAGGCTGAGCTTACGGGTATGTTGTATGATCGCGCTGGCATCTGAAGAAATTCTGGCAAACGCAAAAACCTGTGAAATATAACTCACTCAGGATGGAGACGCACACCAACCATCAAAACCATGAACACATAGAGTCGTACCTTTAGTAGGTTTGTTAGCACGGCAGTAGATGTGGATCCATGCAACGCTACCGCGAAGCCGGCTGAAGGGCTCGGCGTTAAGCTCGGAGACAACAAGGAACGGAGTCGCGGGTTTTGTTACTTAAAAGGTAAGTCATGTTAAAAGACGAGATGATTTGGGTCTCAACGGTGGGCGACTGGCATTTTTTCTCACCCCTTAGGAACACTGCACCCTAACACGTGTGCTTGCAGGAGATTATGGTCACCTTGATTGCAGCTTCCTTAGGACATAACATGAAGCCCTCAGTAGGCACCTTGGGATGAACTCGGTGCTGAGCGGAAGTATGCACGGAGAAAAGAGCTTCAGTGAGTTACTTCCCCTAGCCCTTCCTGTATGGCCGAAGCAACCCCAGGGGATATAGCCTGCAAACCTGATTGCAATTGTTTGTGGTGGCTACTCTTTCGATGATTACACCCCCGCAACCTATCTTCTTCACCTTTTCCGATGGGCTGGAAAGTATCATTCATAGAGAAGGGAAAGGACGGGAGGAGGTGAAGTAATGTTCGAGCACGACAACCTATACAGAATATTAGTACACTGTACCAGAAGATTTGTTTCTGGTACTCACGCTTGTGCCGGAAGGGTATCTATGCTAAGATATTCGCTCACTGGATTTTGTAGTAAACATTGTGAGTAAAGAAAGCCATGACTAGACCCGTCGCTGTTTTCCAACATAGATTAACGACTATACCCGCTATGTCAAAGTTTCATCCTTGTGCTCAGGAAAGATAAGATGAAGCATCTCAGAATCCTACAAAACTGTCAGCAAAGGACATTGAATCATTCAATGTGTGTGAGCATCCGGTTACTGGGAAGAGTCTCATTGAGTCACCATATCCATTATTTAGACCTCACGGAAGCTCAGAGACGCTGAAGACGCACAAGCATGGGGCTAAGTCTCTTTCCAGCAATCTCCTGGCTCGAAGGGCTGGGAGCTGAATTTGAGAAGCTTCGAGATGTAATGTGATTGAATACTCCTTCACAAGCTACCAAAGCCTGAAAATAATATAATCAGTTTAGATCGCAAGCTGAGGGAGTAGACGACGGATTTACGTCATCAAGAGAAGAGCAAAAACAATTTGTAGTCGGGGCATAGCTAGGCCCGTGGAGGGAGATCAGAGAAGCCGAAAGAGTCAATCATACTTAGGGTTATAAGACCCATTGATCCGTTTCATGAATTGGTAGACTATTCAGAGCATAGATGATTATAACTATGACTGGAGTATCAGTGATACATAAATTGTGGTAAACACTGGCAGCTTTTTGTTGTTGGTGCTCTTATATTCATTTTTCTGGGTATAGAGAAATTGCAGTAGCATAATAGAATTTCGGGAGAAATCCACTCAAACAAAATCACACCATTACTTTTCTCCATTCCATCCTAAGCCGACACGCTGCACAAAAAGAAGACTATTGCGGTCATAGATAATCGACTTTTGTGATGGCCGACATATGCGGAACAAGAGATTTGCATAATCGAGACCAGCAACAACCAGAGAATAGGTCGGACACGGCACTTATAACTGTATATGGAAGTATACTGATGATAACAAAGAAAGTGCTAACTATACCTGGTAAATCGGCTGACATATACCTGAGTCGAGACCGGCATTTGCGTGACCAACCCCTCGTATGGGCTCACCGGAAGTCGGCGATAAGCCGTGCATGGCGGAATATGGCATTATCCGCAGCTTCAATCACGTCGCTTTCAGCAACTCAGGATCTAGGATCGGCAACGTTACACAAAGCCAAGCTATCAAGCAGATAACGATAATATAGCGACATACAGACTTCTGCGGGGTACGGGTGCTATGTCCTAGAGTTTGTAGGCAGTATAGCGAGATTGTCAGAAGATAAGGTCAGAAGAGGAATTGGGATATAAGAAGTCATTGTCCTCACCTCGTGTAAGTATACTCAACTAATCAATCAGCCAGATAACATCTGAATCCAAAAGAAAGTGTCATTTTTCCTACCATGGCTCCATCTCTGACCGAAGCGGCCGCCCATGTCGTTCCCATCCCCACCAAGGCATCACAGAGAGAACCTGTCCAAGCGACCGGCGCACTCGACGCCTACGACTCCTTCGACGTGACCCCCATCATCGGTCGCGAGTTCAGCAATGCGAACCTGAAAGAATGGCTGCGCGCCCCGAACTCTGATGATCTCCTGCGAGAGCTCGCCCTCACTGGTACAGGATCCTCACATCTATGGAAACCTCCCTTGAATCGCTTGTTAACCGAAAGATGGAACAGTATCCCAACGCGGCGTAGTATTCTTCCGCAAACAAGACGACCTCGACAACGACCTCCAAAAGGAACTCGTGCAGCGCCTGGGTCAACTCTCCGGCAAGCCCTCCACCTCGGGACTGCACGTCCACCCGATCATCAACGCGAGCCGGGAGCACGGCGACAAAGACAACGAGATCAGCGTGATCAGCTCGCGGGCGCGCCAGAAGCTCTTCAAGGGGTTCGAGAAACGCCAGAGCAACAAGCGCGAGTGGCACAGCGATATCACCTTCGAGCCGATTCCCAGCGACTATACGATCTTGCGGCTGACGGAGTTGCCGACGACGGGTGGGGGTGAGTAAACCGTAGCCCTGAATCCTGATGACCTACTTGCTTGCTTGAATCCCATCAGACAGGGACTGACCGGAATGTGACAGACACCCTCTGGGCCTCCGGCTACGAGCTGTATGACCGCATCTCCGAGCCCTACCAGAAGTTCCTCGAGGGACTCACGGCCACCTACGCGCAACCTGGGTTCAACGAGATCGCCAAGAACAACGGGTTCGACGTGTTTGTGGGCCCGCGAGGCGCCCCCGAGAACGTCGGCGAGGTCCTGCAGGCCACCCACCCGGTGATCCGCACCAACCCGGTGACGGGATGGAAGAGTGTGTTTGCTGTGGGCCACCATGTGCAGAAAATCAATGGTTTGACTGAGGAAGAGAGTCGCCATCTGCTGGACTGGTTTGTGCAATTGATTGTCGAGAATCATGATCTCCAAGTTCGGTTGCGGTGGCAGAATCCGAATGATTTGGGTAAGATGCTGCCCCTCGGATCCTTCATTTGATGTTAAAGGAGGAGAAGTCGCTAACAAGGTTCATATGCACAGCGATCTGGGATAACCGCAGCGTGTACCATGCGGCTACCCCCGACCATGAGGATTTCGGTCCGCGCACTGGGCAGCGTGTGGTGGGGTTGGGGGAGAAGCCATATTTGGATCCGAGCAGTACCGGAAGACGTGAGGCTTTGGCGAAGACTGCATGAAATTGAGGCTTTTTAGTTTGGCTGATGGGTGAATGTTATATGCGATATGCCCGGGGCTGAAATGGTCTCTGTGTTTTATGCATAAGTTAGCATATACGAACCGTGAAAGTCGTGGCGCGTGACCAATCCAGGGTATCTTGTAGGCATTAGTTGATGACTTGAAATGCTGTACCCTTTGGTTACGACAATGAGGCTGCTTGGGCTAGTCGGAGGATCCTCGACTGGTGAAGTATCGGATGCTACAATCTGAGCCCAGGCTTGGTTTGCGCTATATGATTGCGTACCAGAGAGAGACATTCTCGTCAAGCAAATCAATTAGGCTTGTCATCGTAACCTTTTCGTTGTATTACAACAATATCCATGCAAGGGTTGTGAGGCACAGCTGAACGGTGGAAATCACTCTATTGATGCGCTCGGGCAGGGCCTCAACATGTAGGACTTAACGATATTTGGGCTATTTAGCATCTCTGCGTGCCAGACAGGATTGCTTAGTAGATTCTATATTGTTTGTATTTTTAGGGGCAGAGTAAGATTAGGATGATAGGTCATGTAATTGAATGGTGGCATTGAGCTACAAAGACTGCTTATCACTGCTTACCTGGCAAGCGCGACGACTTCCTCCTCAAGAGGTTCGCCCGAAGTACAGAACTGGAAGACCGTCGCTTCAAACCAGCAGGGCAAGATCTCAAAATTTATCGTCAAACCACGAGGCCACATTCACCAGGAGATAAACAAAAGCCGATCCCAGGAAGAACATCTTGATCGATCCACCGACAGTGAAATTGGGCTGGTAAGGGCAAGTCGACCAGAGATAAAAGCCCAGGCTCGCAAGCAGCGAGGCAAGAAGCAGCAGTCCCCGATCCTGGTAGTAACAGCCGATCTCGGAACTTTTATACCAGTCGTAGCCTCGGTACCAGTAGCTCATGATCAACTTTCGGATAAACCACACAATAACCTGGAAGATCAGAAAGCACCACATAGCAACACGCAGGGTCACCTTCTTGTCCAACCAGCCTCTCTTGGTCGGGACCATTTTGGAGGGTCTGTTCTCCTGCGGTGGGATGTAGCTTTCCTGATCGACCGCTGGCGTTTCAAATTTCATGTTGGCAGGTGGTACACGAGGAATTCTTACTAGGTAGGGTAATGACTATTGTCTGTCTCGGCTTTTAAAGGATCCTTCGCAGGGCTTTGACAATTCGCTTGCGAAGAAATCTTACATGGGTTTATATAGACCACCGAAATTGTGATAAAGTATATAGTAGAATACTGCTTTTCCTTGTCAGCTCTGCTTTTCCACCTAATATTCTTTATCAGCCCTTGTGGTATACTGAGTGAGATTAGGGCACTGTCCTCAACTTACAAAGGGAGATCAAGCAAGTAACAGTAGAAAACTGGACGCACAATGAGCAGCGGATCTAAAGTTCTCTGATGTTATCCAATCGCTGCTTTTGTCTTTGTGTGCACAAAAGAGTCACAAAGGCTGGCCTGGTACCCAACAAGCAATCAATTGAAGGATTCCCTCAACTCACTTCAGCTCAATCTACACCCCTGCCCCTGTTTGTTATAAGAGAACAGGTCATTTCTTGAGCTGTCCGGGACAACAGGTCTTGGCAGCTTCGGAAAGTATCCCCATAGACAGGTGTTAGATCATCAGTATCCCTCAATACCGTTAACCAAAGATTCCCTTAGTGAAGTCCACCCAGGCTTGCCATAGAAGCTTCGCAGTAACTCCTCAGCGCGCTTGGAGGGTACAAGGTCAAACTTCTCCTTCACTGGATCGTAGGGTTCGGGGATTTGGTTATTCCCAGGTCGTAGCTCTCGTAGAATCGTCAACACCTCGGCCCAGTTGTACGGGGCTGCGGCCGCGAAGACGCGCTCGGATTGCACGGCGGGGTCGAGTAATGCAATCACATGGAGACGCGCCGTGTCCTCCACATCAACATACCAATCTAGAGATAATCTGTTAGCTGCACAGTCTTAGTATGATAAGATAGGCACCGGGAGCTCTTACGTGGTGGGATCGTCTTCATGACAAAATCACTTCCATCGAGCAAAGTACGAGTGAGGCGCATCGACGTGCCTTGATGCTCAGGATATAGAATTGTGCCGAACTAGAAGCGTCAGAAACTGAAATTGATCTGGTTAGATGGACATACATTCATGTTTGGAAGAACCGTGTTCAAGGTGAAATGCGGCTTGCGCTCCTTCATCCAGTTCCACGCGTTACGCTCAGCGGTGACCTTAGCTGCAGTGTACACAGTGCTGGGCTTCATATGGTCTGGAGTGTCGGAGTTCCAGGCAGCCGCTACTGCAGCATCGTTCCAAGTGCCTATCCATTGTCAGCGAAAGAGCTCCAAGCTGTCCAACATGGAAGATGATACTCACTCTGGTCCACAGTCTTGCTTGGCAATCCAAATGCATCGTCCATCGCAAGACATGCTGCATTCACGGAAGAGGTAAGAACCACTCGTTTGATGGATGGCGCCTTTTGCGCGGCGGTCAAGACGTTCATTGTCGCTGCGACTACCCCGGGGATCACATCATTTGGGTTGGGGCGATAAGACATGTCGGAAGCCTTGTTCAAGAAAGATTCTATCTGAGTCTCATGTCTAACGCGAGGGGTAGGAGCTGGAAGATATGCCTACCACGTGGACAATACCACCTGCATCATGCACCACGACATCCAGAGCCCCTTCATCTTCCAGTCGGGGAACGATCGCGGTTTCGAACCTGCCAGGGCCGTACTTGGATTGAAAGCCCTCAACAAGCCATGGCTTTTCCGAGCGTACAGTGCCTCGCACTCTATAGCCTTTGGCGAGAAAAGCGTTGATCACCTGGGAGGCGATGTAGCCGTTGGCTCCCGTGACCACGACCCAAGAGTCGATTGGTAGGGTATAGTCAATAGGAATAGTCATGATGGTGATGATGATGATGATGATTATGAACAAGAATTAAGGTAAGCAATGAGCTGTTTCGAAACCTTTCTCTGTCTCCAACCCAGGGTTTTTATACTCATTGTTCTGGCTCCAGCCTCCACGATGAGGCTATACCCAAATGGTACGAGCGTAAGAACTGACGATGTGGCCAATCAGAGAGGGTGTTACGGGCGCGGGACCGACCACCGATCGGAGCCGACCTCGGAGGCTTTGTCTTTCCCTCCAACCAATTTCACACCTTCCAACTACCCCTACTAGATCAGATACCACGAAGAAGCTCACATATAAGCAACCGGGTGCACTCCTTTGCAACCTGACAGTCTGTGCATCCTGCTATGAACACCTTCTTCCATATGATCACTCTAGCCACCGCAGAAATCACGCCAAGAATCCATGCCGTCCACTAGCATCTGACTCTGGGGTTGCTGGCCTCATTCGAATGTCCTCACTAGCACTATAGCACTGCAGTATCTTGCCAATTCAACTCCCAAGGAGGACCATCAACAAATTCAAGTGCAAGACTCATGATGAGCTCGAATATCTCACTGGGTTGCCTGTTCACCTCTATTCTCATTCTCAGGCATCCACCCGCCGTCCAATCAGAAGCATGGAGGAAGTAGCCAGCCTTGCGGCGACGGCTTCACCCGCTAATCGGACGCCGTCACCATTACTACTGCACACTAACGAGTTTAGTGAAGGGAAATCACCACTATAACTCACCAACTATCAGCTCGCCGCGAAACAAAGGACTGTTTTAACTCTCCGGGTCAATTCACGTGATGCTGACCGATATCTCTCCGCGTCGCACCTAGACTCGTGAATCCACTTCCACTATTCTGACCATTCTGATAATCAGCAAGCTACCTCATGGATCCTTCTACAGCAGCCATAACCACGGTTAGAAAGGGCAAACCAAGACAGAAAAAGTGGTCCCCCAGAGTGAAAACGGGCTGTATCACTTGCAAGTACGGAGCTCCGAACAGGAGAGGCCCCGACAGTCGCATATGCCACGTAAGCTGACAATTGACAGAATCCGTCGCATCAAGTGCGATGAGGCCAAGCCAAGGTGAGAAGTACAGAGTCGCAGACAAAACAATTCTATTGCGCACATCATGTCTTACATACAACGTGTCAATAGTTGTCAGAAGTGCGTGTCGACTGGACGCCGCTGCGACGGGTACGAGCCGATCCGCACGCCGCCAGTGATGGGAATGCCATCCGCCTGGGACTTCATCTCCGACGACTCCACCGAACTCGACAACTTCTCATTCTTTCAGTCCGTGACCACTTCGACACTAGCGGAATTCTTTGACCCCGGATTCTGGTCCGCTCAATTGTTGCGGTTCGCCCATCATTATCCGGCCCTCTGGCACGGCATGACCGCTCTGGCCTGCCTGCATCGAGACTATGTCGGCCAGGATGTTCGCTTCACTACCCCCGGAGCACGGGAGATTCGCAGCAGGCGATTTGCATTGAGACAGTACAACAAATCCATCCAGGCGCTGTCGGAACTGTGCTCCAAGCCCGTTCTAGGTCTTGAGGATCGCATCGTCGTGCTGGCCACCTGTGCGATTTTCTCGTCCATGTGCGTCTTGCAAAGCCAGCAGCACCAGGCGTACATGCACATTCGCAACGGGCTGAAGATCATCTCCGAATGGGAGGTCGACTACCAGGAGGTGACGGTGTGCGGAGACTATGTGGCCGCCAGTATGCTAGTCCTGATCTTTACTCGCCTCGACTCCCAGGTCATTCCCTATATGTTTGCCTGCGACGACGCCACGACGTGGATTGACCGTCAAGTGGTCCCACTGTATGCGCATGCCACATTCCTCACTCTCTTTGACGCATACGTATCCATCGAAGCCATCTACAATGGTGTGATGCGGCTGGTATGGAAGTTCAACAAACGGGGCGCGAGTTATCGCTCCATCTCCTTCGCCGAGCGCGAGGCACAGTTGCAACTCTTACAGGCGTGGGACCAACAACTGGCCATTGTTCTGGAGACATTACCACCGGAATCCCAGAATTCCAAGGCAGTGGATCTACTGATGGTGCGCCGGACTCTGGCCGGGCTTTTCTACCATGTTGAGCTCACTCCCGGCGAACTGGCAGCCGACCTTTATTCTACGGACAGTGCGGAGCTCGTGGACCGGGTCGCGCGGATCCTGGGAAATGTGGGCAATGGCCATCTGCAGCGCACCAAAGCAGTGTACACTCTCGAGACTGGGATCGTTGAGCCTCTGTTCTGGGTGGCTGTCCGGTGTCGCGAGCCGCAAGTGAGACGTCGAGCGCTGAGGCTGCTCCGACAGTATCCCCGCCGGGAGGGTATCTGCGACGGCATTGTGGCGGCGGGGACGGTCGACAAGCTGATCGAGATCGAGGAGACAGGGTGCCCCCGCGCACGTGGTAATCCAGAGAAAGCAAGTCCCTGCAATGATGGACCATGGGTGTGTGAGAAACATCGTGTCTCGACGTGGGACTTCGTGCTGCAGTCTGAAAGCGAGGTTGCTGTCACGTACAGGACGGTGGAGGACTTTGCTCTCGACCGCCCGGGGACAAAGCTGCTGTATTCGTGGTGGTAGACCAGTATGTTTGGCCGTTGCATCAGCGATAAGAAAATAAACAAGTTGATACAACCGTGCTTTGGTTTGTCGGCCATCTTACAGAGTCAAGCCTTTGAATGCGTCCTCGGATGACAGATTGCCATCGAAGAGACTTGAGCATTTTTCGGCTTCGCCGTAACCCTACATCACTACACCCAAGTCAAGAATCAATATCATTTGGATAAATGCTTGTCTGCCTTCGCAGCCGAGATACTATGGATTCCAGGTGCTGTCCTCCGTACTGCTTCGAAAGAGCACTATATTTGAAAGATAATGACACCTGGTGTTGTTCACTCGCGTCCCTCCTTCCGTACAGAATATATCATACGAAATTCGCAACACGCATGCACGAGCGGTAACGCGACAAGGATTAAAGCAGGGAAAAAGAACGACGGAGGAATCGTCGATTAACGGCCGGGTAGACTCTAATTGAGGAGAATATCAAGCGAGAGGGGATCTACAGGGGCAGGCCTCAAAAGTCCGCCGTCCGAAACGTTCCCACCTCAGCAAACCAGCAGCCAAGCCCTGCTTGTGAACATGGCTGCAGATCCACATCAACCGAAGGGCGTTGGCCCCTGACCATATTTCTAGCCTTATCAAGGGCTTGACCAGTCAGAAGCCAATAAATCAGGGTCTGGAAGTGAATCTCCCGTCCGTTTCGTCCCCTGGTGGAATACGAGATGGATACGGAGCAGGGCCGTGGCCACCCCAATTTCAGGACGGTCGAGTTCATTGATATCTAGCATCATACCTTCAGCACCAGAAATGTTGTCAGAAACAAGATCTCACCAATACAGACCTTCAACATGCGCTTGGTAGCCCTACTGCTGGGCGCAGCCCTCCCCGCTCTAGCCGCAAGCACTGCCAACAGCGACGCAGTGGCCGTATGCGAGTACCTGCATACCACCTACCCCCAATACACCGTCTGGGATCCAACCGGCTCCGATGCTCTTCAGACCTTCTGGAACCAATCCTACTATACGAACGCAGTGACCGAGTACTGGAACGAGGTCAACGCGGAGAACCGACCTGCTTGCACCTTCTTCCCCGCCAATGCGCAGCAAGTGGCCGTCGCGGTGCAGCAACTAGGCCAGCATCCTGACGCCCCCTTTGCCCTGAAATCCGGTGGTCACAACTTCAACGTGGGCTTCTCCAGCACCAAAGGCGGCGTACTGATCTCTTTCCACGAGAACCTCTCCTCGACCACCCGCAACCCCGACGGACAGAACTTCGACGTCGGGCCCGGCGCTCGCTGGGGGGATGTCTACGCCGTCGCCGAAAAGACCAACCAAGTGCTGGTGGGCGGACGACTGGCCAACATCGGAGTGGCGGGCTTCACTCTCGGCGGCGGATTGTCCTACTACTCCGCCCAATACGTACTGCCCCTTGCCCTAAAACCCCGTTGCACCATTCACTTGTCAGAACGCTCAACGAACCTAAAGCTAACCCAACCCTAGGGCCTAACCTGCGACAACGTAGTCAACTACGAAGTGGTACTCCCAAACGCGACCATAGTCAACGCAAACCGCACCTCCCACCCAGACCTGTGGTGGGCGCTTCGCGGAGGCGGGAATCGCTTCGGGATCGTCACGAAATTCACCTTTCAAGCGCACCCCCTCGGAGACGATGGCAAGGTCTGGGGCGGGATTAAGGTATACATGGCCGACAAACGCACCGCCATATTCGAAGCCCTGGCGGAGTTCATCCGCGACTACCCGGACGCCAAAGCGGCGGTGATCCCGACCTTCGACTTCGGGCTGCCGGGGGCCCTCATCTCGAACCCGATGCTGTTCTTCTTCTACGACGGCCGCGCACCCAGCGCTGGCGCATTCGCGGGACTGGATAAGATCGAGGCGCTCATCGACGGCACCAAGACAACCACCTACACCGAGCTGACCAACGAGGCCGGCGGGGCCAAGATCTACGGGATCAAGGCCGCGGCGCGCGTGAACACCTTCCCCAACCTCGACCCGAAGAATATGTCCTCCCTGCTGGAGGCGCACTGGTCGACGTACCAGTCCATGATCCGGAATGACTCCTCCCGGGACCTCGATATTCAGATCGGCACGTTCACGCCGCAGCCGCTGTCGGTGCGGATCGCGAACGCCTCGCAGGCGCGCGGCGGCAATGCCCTCGGCTTGGACCCGCGCCACGGCGATAGGTTCTGGGTCGAGAATGATCTGATCTGGGTGAATGATCACTGCAACGAGGTGTGTCCCGGATATATGAGGGAGATTGCAGATCGTGTGAATGTCGTGTTCAATGAGACGCTGCGTGGGGCAAGGCCCACCAATTACCAGTCCGGGGATGTGGATTTCGTTTCGTAAGTTCTTTCTTGTCTGCTTCCGTGGGAGTTGGGTGTGCTCGGCTGAGATGACAAGACACTAATGACTCAATCGTGCGCAGGGTCAATCCGTTGTTCATGAACGATGCGGCGGATTATCAGGATGTTTATGCCAGCTACGGGGCGGAGAATCAGGCTCAGTTGGAGCGGATCGCCAAGGCGTATGATCCTAGCAGGTTTATGTTTCGGCAAGGGGGGTGGAAGTTCTGAGCTTTATTTAGGTGAGGTGTTTGTTGGGGATCATTTTGCATTAGCTCCAGGGTGTAATCTTGGGTTCTGCACTCGTGACGAAAGATAACCCAGGCTGAGAGGATGAGAATGAAGGATTCTGCTAGGGCTTTTGGATTGGTTTTTCAATTGGAGACCAAGGCAAATTACCTGCACAGTAAGCAAGGGGCGAGGCAGATCTTCCAGCAGCGGAAAATATCTTTCCGGTTTCCTGTGCAGCAGCTCACGATGACCAGATCCCGGGTCCGGTGACTGTGTTTTACTCGTCCTAACCTTGGTTTGGCTTCTTCAGCGACGATGCTTCATGAGTCAGGATCTGCTCTTATCATGTAAGGTGGTTCTGGGCTTGCGAGTCGGTGAGCAAGGCAGGGAAGGATGGGTGCACTTTCCATTGCCCTAAGTCGGGTATTGCCTCTCTCCCGGAGCCAAAACCGTGGCAAAGTTATTTGCTCTTAAAACCTCAGTGAACTGGTGGCGCTTTTGTGGATTCAATACACCCGCAAGATGTCATCAAATCCAGACCCAGTTGGCCCAGCGCAAAGCCATGGCCTTCGAGAAATATTCTCGGACTTCGAGGGGGTGAGATTTCCTCCCGTGCCTTCGGATTCGTATCGTGCGTCGCCGGATGGCCATGCTCGAAGAGTGATGGAGCTGGAGACATGGACGTACAGTTCGCATAACAACATCGTAGCCTTGATCTGCCTGAGCTGGGCCACGGTGCTGTCGTTGTACACCAATGCAAGCGACGTGCTCTTCGGGTTGATCGATGACAGCCACGGTACCGGCAAAGGGTCGGAGACGCTCGTTCCCTGTCGTCTGCTCCTGGAGCCGGAGGATACCCTCGCCGTTGCAACGGCAAAGATCGCCCAATTTCAGGATCTAGTCCCGTCATTGGAGCAGATCGGGCTGACCGAGCTGCGCACCATCAGCCCCGATGCCGCGAAGCTTGCCACTTTCAACAACCTGCTCGTTCTCCGGCGGGGAGCGGTTGGCAGTCATGCTACAAGCTTCCGCGACCCCAATGGCCATCCCTACGCCTTGACGGTCATCTGCACCGTGGAGTCCGATGGACTATCAATTCACGCGCGGTTTGATAGTTGTATTGTGGAGGAGTTCGTGGTGGAGTCGATGCTGGATCAACTGGCCTCTGCCTTCGACTGCGCGCGGGATGGTAGCGTCTCGAAGGTCCGAGAGCTTCGAGCCATCAATCCCAGCAGTATGCAAAAGATCCGGGATTGGAACGGTCGCGTCTCCCTCCCGGAGAAAGGGACGATATGCGTTCATCATCTCGTCGAGAGCCAGTGCCAGCAACGGCCGTCGGCCCCCGGCCGTGTGCGCGTGGGACGGCGAATTGACATACGAGGAGCTGAACCAGCGAGCCTCACGTCTGGCACGCCAGCTAGTGGTGCACCACGCCGTGAGACCAGACCGGCTCGTCTTCATCCTGACGGACCGGTCCATGTGGACGACGATTGCGGTGCTTGGGGCCCTCAAAGCCGGGGCGGGCATCGCGTTCCTGGACCCGTCTCAGCCCACACATCGACTCGTCACCATCTGTAGCAAAGCAGAGGCCCACTTGATCCTGTCTGTTGATAAGCATGCTTCTAAGGCTAGGCATTTGGGACCTCCTGTGGTGACATTCGCGGAGGTAGACCGCTACCTTGTAACAGACAACGAGGAAGAAGAATTCCACCTACCCAACATGCAAAGCCATCATGTCGCCTACGCCACTTTTACATCCGGCTCCACCGGAGAGCCCAAGGGTGTCCTGATCGAACACGCAGCCTTCACCTGCAACTACAGTCGGTATCGCGAGTTATCGGATCTGACCAGTGATTCCCGGGTGCTGCACGGCGCATCGTACGGATTCGTCGTCAGCATCCTCGAGAATCTCCTCACGCTGTCAGTGGGTGGCTGCGTCTGCATTCCGGCCGACTCGGAGCTGCAGGAATCCGTCGCGGCTGCGATGCAAAGATACGGCGTCACCCGGACGATGATGACGCCCTCCGTGGCAAGGACCATTAATCCTGCCGCAACCCCATCGGTAAAATCGATTTTGCTGGCGGGCGAACCGATGAGCCGGACCGATCTGCGCCAATGGGCCGGGCACGCTGATGTCTATAACTTGTACGCGCAGTCGGAGTTTTGTACCGCCATTACCTTGGCTAGAAAGTTTGAAGCCAAAGGAGAGGACAGACCTAGTACCCTTGGACCGGCTGTGGGCTGTCATGCTTGGGTGGTGGATCCCCAGGATCATAATCAATTAATGCCCATTGGGGCAGAGGGGGAGCTGGTTGTCTCGGGTCCATCGATGTTTCGGGGCTATGTTAACAACCCCGACCAGACTAGTGCAGCATTGATCGAGGCTCCAAGCTGGGTGCAACCGCAAGAAGTCGAAATGGGCTTGCGACTCCTCAAAACGGGGGATCTGGTCCGCTACAACTCCAATACCGGATCACTGGAGTTCCGCGGCCGCAAGGGAAATCGCGTAAAGATTCGTGGACAGCGAATCGAGCTGGGAGAGGTCGAGTTTCATCTGCGTGCCCACTTTCCAGACTCCGGGAATCTGGTCGTCGACCTCGTGCATCCCGCCGACGAGACTACTGCTGAGCAGCATCCAATCCTGGTGGCTTTTGTACTGACGAGCGCGAAGGAGAACTTTCAACGGAGTGCCAGCGCCGTCCTTGGGGCCCAACACCGGAGTTCCGTTTCCAGGTGCAACGTGCCTTGGCAGAGGTGCGCAAGGTCCTTCCGGGGTATATGGTCCCCTCGGCCTTTGTGGCTGTCACAAATTTCCCTCGTACAGTATCCGGGAAGTTGAGTCGTTCTGCTCTGTGTGAGGCCGCATCGAGATTATCTCGAAAGCAACTGGCCAGCTATACCACCGCTCCGAAGTCCTATCGGTCGCCTGCTACGGAGCCCGAGCGCGTGTTGCAGACCGTCTGTGCGGAGCTGCTGGGCCTCGACCTATCCTCCGTGAGCATGGACGATAACTTTATAGATCTGGGGGGTGACTCCCTCTCTGCCCGGCGGCTGGTGGCCATGGTGCGTGCCGAAGGCTGGGGCCTGTCCATTGTAGATTGCTTCAGCGAGCCTACTCTGAGCCACCTGGCACTGCGCGTGCAGCAGCCAAGCTCAGACGACATGAACCCAAGCCCTCCAACAACTACGCAAGACCCGTTCGAGTCAATGAAGGAAGAATTCCTTCGCAACCTGCCCGAGGGCCTAGACCCAGACCTCGTCGAAGACGCCCTACCTGCCAGAGAAATCCAGGGTCTGTATTCTCAAGAGGAGACCCAAGACTATCTCTTCTGGCAGCTCACCGGCCCGTTGGATACGAATCAACTGCATGAAGCCTGTGAGGCCCTGATCCGAGAGCATCCCATTCTCCGAACCATCTTCCTCCCATACAAGGACCAGTGCATGCAGATTGTGCTGCGTAACGCCAGTCTTCCCTTCAAGGTCGTGCATTCCACCCCTGCAAGCCAGAGCGTCGATATAATCGCCCGCTCGCTCGCGATGCAAGACCGCCAAATCCGGTATGCAACCACCCAGCCCATCGTCAAGTTCACCCTCATCGGAGTCCAAGAAGACAGCCACGAGGCCGAGCCCCCGATTCTCATCATGCGCCTCAGCCATGCGCAGTACGACGGCCTCTCCCTTCGCCCCTTACTCCACCACCTGACGAACCTCTACACCGCTACGGCGCAGCCACCCCGCACCGACTACGCAGACTACACCCGCCGATGCCGGCAACTCCGCACCCCACAAGCCCTAACCTTCTGGCGCACTCTCCTCGACGGATCAATCCTCACGCACCTCCACCTTCCCCAACCCTCCCCGGACCCATCACGGCCACACACAACAGAAGACAAGACCCTACACCTCACGCGCACAGTCCCGCTACCCTCCTCTCTACCGCAGGGAATCACAACAGCCACCCTCATCAAAACCGCCTGGGCCACCGCGCTACACCAAGAGACCCACTCCCAAGATATCGTCTTCGCCCAGCTCGTCAACGCCCGGGACATCGACCTCCCCGACCTCGACGCCCTGATCGGGCCCTGCCTGAACATCATCCCCGTCCGCGTCTGCTTCCCTCCTTCCCCGGCTACTCTCGATACCTCAAAGAAGGGGGCACATGCCCTGCTTACTACCGTGCAAGCCCAACACGCCCAGTCCCTGGAATACAGCACCTGCCAATGGCAGGAAATCGTCACCCAATGCACCGATTGGTCGAGGAACCGTGGAATAAGTACAGTGAGCTCGATCGTGCTGCACGAGAACTTCGACGCCAAGCCCGAGGTGGATCTGGGGGGCGGACGGAGGTGGAAGATGCTGTCACCCATCCTCTCGAATCCGCCAGATCAGACTATCTTTTTGACGACGTGGCCCGGGCGGGATGTGCTTTCGATAATGTTTTCGGTGTCGAGTCGGTGGGTTCGAAGGGAGGATGCGGAGCGGTTGATGGAGCGCTTTTGTGGAAATTTGGCGGGGTTTGGGGCGTGAATTGTGCATGTCTTTGGGGGTTGGGGGGGGAGGGGGGGGGGAAGGATTTGCTTTTGTTAGTGCTTAGTGTTTTTATCTCGAGGGCTTCGGGTCAAATTTGGGGTTATGTTGTTGATTGATGTAGTTTGGTCTGCGATTTGTGGGTGCGCGAGTTCTTGGTGGATATTGAAGACGCATTCAAAGATCTGCCTGCATCCCGCTTTTTAGAGGTATATTCATGAGGACAGTGTATTGAACCTGAGATCAGCTCTGAAGACTTGATATATTCCTGAGTCGACGCTATTACCATAAGACCATCTGTTTTTGCAACTTGCGTCAAATTCACTGTCCGTAGGACCCCAAATGAGAGAATTGCGGTGGATGTTCGCCACAGGCAGCAAGATGCTTGTCCCCTTCCGGAGAAGATATTGTCTTTGCTGGCCCTCATTGTGGTCGGGACCCACGATCGTGTCCTCTACCACGCGACGGTGCAATGTTCCTAATGCGACGAGGCGCTACGTCTGGTGGAGGACAGACAGGAGAAGTGGACAGCAGGACTCAATTCTGTCGACATCTAGAGTCACCTTCCGAAGCTGCTCGCCCCTTTCTGGTTCCGAGCCTTCTTCAGTCATCACTCCGGCAATCAATTCTTCCCTCAATTTAGAGAGTAGCAATGGCCGGCTGAAGACATATGCCACGAACCAGACCAATGTGGGAGCCATGTTCACTAGTGCCTCGTGGACGATAGTCACGTATGTTGCGGCTATCTCTCTAGCCTCAAAACCGTATTCACGTTGAATGCCGGCAACATCGACCTTCAGCGAAGCTACATCGCCGTGTTTGCTAGTCTCGTGAGACAGGTCGTGTCCGGCCGCGAAATGGGCTTCTAAGGGCGTCGACCATAGCGTTGTGCGATGCTTTCGAATTCCACTACGTCACGTCAACAAGGGAGGCTCGTGCAGTAGTATACTATTGTACGGTACAGTAATTTGATATATAGTACTTTTGCCCGGTTCGAATTCCGCTGAAAGTCGGCAAAGTGATGAGCCGCTTGCATTTACAACTTGCCCACTTGTTTTGTTTTGTATTGCACCATCTATTCCCCTTTCAACAACACCCATTCGTCTCCGTCATAGGTCATAGTCATATACAGTGTGAAAGTCATTCATCCTTCCGACCACTCACGATGGTCATGGCCGAGGGAGATTCCCACTTGAGCCGAAGCACGGTCCTGGTTACCGGTGGATCCGGGGGCCTCGCCAGCCGGATCCTGCAGCTCTTCGCGGAGCGTGGCTGCGACCATCCACACTCCCTTGACCTTCGACAACCATCTCACTATCTCCCCGGAGTGAGCTCTCATACCGGAGACCTGACTGACGCCGACGCGATACGCCAGCTCTTCCAAGACGTGCAACCTGAGATCGTCATTCATACCGCCAGCCCGAAATTCGATTCTCCAAACCCCATCATGTACAAAGTCAACGTGGAGGGCATCCGAACCCTCCTCCAGATTGCACGAGAATCGGGTACCCAATGCTTCGTGTATACCAGCTCAGCCAGCGTCATCAGTGACGCCCAGACGTATCTGATAAACCCCGACGAGACCTTCTCCGTCCTCCTCGAAGAGGGGCAACAGCCAGAATTCTACGTCTATACCAAGGCTCGCAGAGTCCTAGGTACTGTCTCAGAGCCAGCGCCGAGCCCCCCCCCCCCCGAACCCTTCCTGACCTGCGCTATCCGGCCCTCGGGCATCTTCGGTGTCGGCGACCTCGTCGTGCTCCCGGGCATTCTGGACGCGTATTTCCGCGGTCAGACCAAGTGGCAGATCGGTGACAATCAGAACTGCTTCGACTTTACCGAGAATACGAACGTCGCGCACGCGCACTACCTGGTTGCCGCTGCGCTGCTGGCCCAACTCTCGAAAAAGCCCGACTGGCCGGATGATGATGATGATGATGATGATGATGATGATGATGATGATGATGATGACAAGATAAAGGTAGATGGGGAGGCCTTTTCCATAACCAACGATGAGCCGCGATGCTTCTGAGACTTCACGCGGCTGGTGTGGAGGTTTGCGGGGGATACGACGCGGCGCCAGCAGGTGTGGGTGATCCCACGGCCGTGGGCATTACGGCTGGCCGGCTTCTTGGAGTGGATATTCTGGGCACTGGGGCTGGGCCAACCCCCGGTGACCCGGACCAAAGTGCGGCTCAGCTGTATGACGCGGTATTTTTGCATCGACAAAGCGAAGACGCGGCTTGAGTATCGGCCGGTGGTGGGCCTGGGGGAGGGCCTGCAGCGAGCGGTGGAAGACTGTTTGAGTCGGCGGGCGACTGAGGGCTTGAAAAAGTTCTCCTCAATAGAAAAGTTTTCTGTAAAGCGAAGATGGATTCAATCAGTACATGTACCTCTGAGGCTCCGAGGCAGGGGATTCAGTATCCGATATAGATCGAGAAAGTTAGTAATGGGAGGAGGAGAGAGAAGTTCTTAACTGCCCAAGTGAGGTTACTTGGAGCTACTTTTCCCACGATCAGATACACTTAGGCTCTAAGGAGAACCTGTAAAGGGCTTCAATTCTGGGGGGAGTGAATATTTCCTCGCATGCCGCATGTGATGACCGTCTCATCCATTCTTTCTTCATAGCGAGGACGTTCCTAACTGCCACACTCTTCTGCTCACATCACTCACGTGCTCATCCTTGACCATCAGCCCCATGAACCCCACCACCCCTTCAAGCCCTCAGCGTCCGCATCATCAGCCATAAAATAGCGACACCCACTCAAATTTGTCGCTCAACTCACCGTTCTCGACATCCTGAATTTCTCGTCTCACCTGGCAACACATCAGACTCCAAATCCTCCTCATCAAAGCCGCCAAAAGCAGCAGGAGTCAAGCGCTTGGTTTTCCCCTGACTAGGTCGGCCCCGTCGGACCAAAAGAAAAATCACCAATATCGAAGACCTCTTCCTCCCGTCGCGTCTCCGCCAGCATCATGAACAATCTCCCCTACGCCAGAATTCACGTCAGCGACGCTAATTGCAAATATCTGAATCTCGCGAATTCCTGTCCCGCCGAAGCAACCGCGCGCACTCAATCTACATTGACCACCGGTTCGTCGGCGACGTGACCCTGCTGTTTCGCAGGAGCTGTTGTAAAAAGGACACTTCCCGCTTTCCCCTGAATACCAACTCCGAGTCAATAAAGGGTCGAAGGGGAGGATGGGGGGGGGGGGGGGGGGGGGTGCTTTCCCGCGTTGGGGGGCGACAGGGGGGGTTGAGGGGTAAAGGAAGGTGGCCCAGTTTCTTGGGTTTTCGC
>WOUI01000410.1:0-29062 GCA_012184565.1 Aspergillus floridensis | reverse complement strand
TTTTTTTTTGTTCCCCCTTCCCCTTCCCCCCCCCCTCCCTGATCTCTTGTCCCCCCCTTTGGGGTTTTTTATTTTTTTGGGCCCCCCCCCCCCCCCCCTTATCTTTCTGTTGATCTATGCGTGATAGACGATCTGGTGTCTTCTGCTTTTGTTCTTTCTCATTTCACATTGCATTTAGTCTGGGCATTGGGATTTCACTCCTTTCTGAGTTGTACAACTATCTGGCATAGCATGGCGCCACTGTCATTCCTTTTATTATGCAGGGACTGGGATGAAAGATGCTTGGAATTGATGTAACAGAACCCCCGGACTGGCGAAGGATAAAAAGTGTGCAATTGGTTGTGTTCTGTGGTTTTATTTCTTGATGGTTGTTTGGCCTGGCTTGTGCTGTCTCCCGGACTGGGGCAAAACATGGGGCTAGGCTGAGTAAATATGCATAGCTTTTGGCGTCTGTGTGAATATTTATCATTGTAATCTTTGTCTGTCGTCTTTCTTTTCCTCTCTGTCTTACTTGGCTCTCCTGTTCTGGGGTCATCCAGCACCTGAAATGACTTAGAAGTTTCTAGAGTTCCGTTATCAACGTACCTAATGTGTGAGGGTTGAGTCTTATTGTCACTAAAGCTAACACCATTGTAAGCATACTTTTTTACAGCACTCATTGTTGCTAACCTTATCACTGAATAATTCTCTATATCCCTTGACATGGGCCAAGATAGTTAGAGAGAGAGAGAGCCTGTAATACATGTAACTATGCGTACCGTACCGTACCAGCCCCATACCGCAGCAGTACCAGAGTGTTATCTTATCGCCACATCACCTGACCTGGCGGAACAATTAATCGAGGGAGATCGATTTGATTACTCGCCGACATTGACTCAATCCTGCCTCTTCCAAGTTCCCCCCCTCCCCCTCCAAAATTACATTCGAGGCCGTGCTGCCTGCCTGCTTTCTCTCCCATAATCGAACCCCTTTCAATTGTGGGCCATTCACTCTGTCCTCCTGATCCTATCCTTAAACCCTTCCTTTTTCCCGGGTCCCTCGAACCGCCATTCGTTCTTCCCCCATCCTCCGTCCCTCTCCGCGTTCTGCGTTTTGCCCCTCCACCTCACCACACCCACACCATGGAAGGAATCAAGAACGCGTTCGCTCGCGCCAAGCAGGAGAAGCGTGCTGCTTTGGTAGCCTACTTCACCGCTGGATATCCTACCATCGAAGAGACTGTTGATATCCTGTTGGGTCTGGAAAATGGTGGTGCTGGTAAGAGCTTGATGCTCCCCGCTTCCCGTTGACTCCGATTGCGGACCGCTGACCATTTGTTTGCATTGCGTCAATCACAGACATCATTGAGATGGGCGTCCCCTTCACCGATCCGATCGCAGACGGCCCGACCATCCAGAAGGCCAACACTCAGGCATTGGCCAACGGTGTCACGATTCCCTGGGTGTTGGACACCGTCCGCTCCGCTAGAAGTAAAGGCCTTCGCGCCCCCGTCCTGTTGATGGGTTACTACAACCCCCTCATGCAGTACGGTGAGGAGCGCATGCTCCAGGACTGCAAGGCCGCTGGGGTCAACGGTTTCATCATGGTCGATCTGCCCCCAGAGGAGGCCGTCCGCTTCCGTGACTTCTGCACTAGCTATGGGTAAGAAGTCCTGCACTGGTGTGCCTTTTTCTTTTTCTTTCCCCATGTATACTGATAGTCCCCTGCTTCGTTAGCTTGTCCTACGTCCCCCTCATCGCTCCCGCCACCTCCGAGTCTCGTATGAAGCTCCTCTGCAAGATCGCAGATTCCTTCATCTATGTCGTTTCCCGCATGGGTGTCACCGGTGCTACCGGATCCCTCAGCACGAACTTGCCCGATCTCCTGTCTCGTGTCCACACTTGGTCCGGCAATGTGCCCACCGCGCTCGGATTCGGAGTCAGCACCCGCGAGCACTTCCTTTCCGTTCAAAATATCTCGGAGGGTGTTGTGATCGGAAGCCAGATTATCACCGTCTTGGGTGACGCCCCTGCCGGCCAGGCGGCTAAGCATGCCCAAGAGTACCTGACCAGCGTTACTGGTCGCAGACTTGAGCGCGATGCTCAAGGTCAGGTTTCCGGGTCGGTCCACGTCTTGGAGCCTGTCTTGAAGGAGGATCCTCCGGCCCTTTCGCAGCCCACCGACGTCATCACCAACGATGACACCCCCGATGGCCCCGGTCTGGTTGACCAGATTGACGCCCTCAACGGCAGCGGGGACCCGTCCGCCATCCCCTCTCGTTTCGGTGAGTTCGGCGGTCAGTATGTCCCTGAGTCTCTCATGGACTGCTTGGCCGAGTTGGAGCGCGGCTTTGAGATTGCCCGCAACGACCCCAAGTTCTGGGAGGAGTTCCGGTCGTACTACCCTTACATGGGCCGCCCCAGCAGCCTTCACCTGGCCAACCGCCTCACCGAGCACTGCGGTGGCGCCAACATCTGGCTGAAGCGTGAGGATCTCAACCACACCGGTAGCCACAAGATCAACAACGCCCTGGGCCAGATTCTCCTTGCCCGCCGCCTCGGCAAGACCAAGATCATCGCCGAGACCGGTGCCGGTCAGCACGGTGTGGCGACCGCGACGGTTTGCGCCAAGTTCGGCATGCAGTGCGTGGTCTACATGGGTGCCGAGGATGTGCGGCGCCAGGCGCTCAACGTGTTCCGGATGAGACTGCTGGGCGCGTCCGTTGTGGCCGTGGACGCCGGCAGCCGCACCCTCCGTGACGCGGTCAACGAAGCCCTGCGCGCCTGGGTCGTCGATCTGGACACGACGCATTACATTATCGGCTCGGCCATCGGTCCCCATCCCTTCCCCACAATTGTGCGCACCTTCCAGTCGGTTATCGGCGACGAGACCAAGCAGCAGATGAAGGAGCTCATCGGCAAGCTGCCCGACGCGGTCGTCGCCTGCGTCGGTGGCGGCAGCAACGCCGTGGGTATGTTCTACCCCTTCTCCAACGACCCCTCGGTCAAGCTGCTGGGCGTCGAAGCCGGCGGTGATGGCGTGGACACGGACCGCCACTCTGCCACCCTCTCTGGCGGCAGCAAGGGTGTCTTCCACGGCGTCCGCACCTACGTCCTCCAGGACAAGCACGGCCAGATCTCCGAGACCCACTCCATCTCCGCCGGTCTGGACTACCCCGGAGTCGGCCCCGAGCTCAGCAACTGGAAGGACAGTGACCGCGCCAAGTTCGTGGCCGCCACCGACGCCGAGGCCCTGACGGGCTTCCGGGCGCTCGCTCAGCACGAGGGTATCATCCCGGCGCTGGAGTCGTCGCACGCCGTCTTCGGCGCGATGGAGCTGGCCAAGACCATGCAGAAGGGCGAGAACATCGTCCTCAACCTCAGCGGTAGAGGTGACAAGGATGTGCAGAGTGTGGCGGATGAGTTGCCACGGTTGGGTCCTAAGATCGGATGGGACTTGAGATTTTAGATTTTGTTGCAGAAAGAAAAAGTTCAAGCTCCTCGGGGAAAAGACTGAAGTTCGGTTCGGTGCATTTGTTATCTTTTTTGGAGTAGAATTCAGGATATACCTTGACTCTTTTATACACAATGGAGAGAGTATCGTCTTTATTCCTTGTTCCTGGGGCATCTAGAGTATAAAGCCAATCGGGTTTACTGTGCCGAAGTGACTGGTTGGCAGCGTAGTAGTGCCGTAGACATGCTGCAGGTTCAGGGAGCGGGATAGCAGTATCTTATGTTCATCTTACCATCTTATGTGCATATCTACAGTATACAGTACACAGTCCGGTCTACCGGTAGTGTGCTCTGCGCCTCTCTCTACCCTAGTCCATCTTCTGAACAGTACCCACAGCTACTAAATAAGTTCTCACTTGCTTGACCCGGGCAGGTCATACCACACACCGCAAGATAACCCCTCCTCCTCCTCCCTCCCTCCCTCCCTCCCTCCCTCCACAGACAAAACATACTATACACCCAGGAGAGCACTACACCCAGGAGAGCACTACAGCTGTAGTCTGGATCACCCTCCTATCCCCAAACACCCCCCACCGCACACCCGAAGACACAGAACCATATCCTCTCCCAAAAAGCCCCCGATCTACTTACAATACAAGCCAAACCATATCATATCCAAACCATATCCAACTCCTAACCCCTGAGCCCTAACGCCCCCTCTCAAAAACTCTCCTCCCCGCAAACCAAGTCTCCAGCACCTCGGCCTCAAGCAACCCCGCCGCCTCCCAGTCCCGCATATCCAAGACCACAAAGTCCGCCACCTTACCGGCAGCCAACGTGCCGGTGCGATCCTCATCGAAACACGAGTACGCCGAGCCCGCGGTGGCCGCCACGACGGCCTCGAGCAGCGTCAGCGCGAAGGCCGGGTTGAAGACGACATCCAGGGCGGGGTCGCGGGCGGAGCGGCGCGTGGTGGCCGTGTAGAGGTTGCGGAGGGCGCCGTGCGGGGCGGTGGGGGAGTCGGTGCCGATGGCGAGGGGGGCGCCGTGGCGGAGGAACTCGGCGTAGGCGAAGGCGCGGCGGCAGCGGGCTTGGCCGAGGAGCTGGGGCCAGGCGCGCAGGATGGCCGGGTCGGCGTGCACGGGCTGGATGGAGGCGGTTATGCCGAGTTGGGCGAGGCGCGCGCTGTCGGTTGGGTGGGTGAGTTCGAGGTGTTCGATTCGGTGGCGCTTGCTGCAGCTGTTGCTGGTGGCGGTGCGGGTACAGGCCTCCAACGTGTCGATGGCCAGCCGGACGGTTTGGTCGCCGATGGCGTGCAGGGCGCACTGGAGGCCGGCGGCGTCGGCCTTGGCGACGACCTTCGCCAGCAGAGTGGGATCCCAGAGCGGGCCGCAGGTGGTGCCGGTGCTGGCGTAGGGCTCGAGGAGGGCGGCGGTGCAGGCATCGACGATGCCGTCGCAGATGATCTTGATGCCCGCGATGCGGAAGTCCGGCGACGTGGTGCGGTTGTACTCGCGGTGCAGGGCGATGGCGCGGTCGACCTGGCGCAGCACGACGGTCTCGTCCTGCGACGGGGTGATGATCCAGTGCGCCGCCAGGCGGATGGAGACGGGCTCGCGCGCGCGCAGCTGCTGCATCGTCGTCCACAGGTTCTCGTCCGTCGCCATCTCGATCATCCCCGTGTAGCCCGCCGCGTTGTAGGCCCGCACCGCGTGGCGGATGTACGCCAGCTTCTCCTCGGTCGTCGACACGCGCGCCACGTGCGGCCACACGTACGTCACCGCCGCCGCTTCGCCCAGCAGGCCGCTCGGTAGGCCCGTCGTCGCGTCGCGGGAGATGGTGCCCCCCTCCGGGTCCGGGAGGCCGGCCACCTGCAGCTCCTGCAGCGCGGGCGTGTTCAGCCAGGCGAAGTGCAGGTCCTTCGAGTCGATGAAGATCGGCCGCGGGTCCAGGTCGTCGATCATGCTGGCCAGCGCCTGGCCGTCCGTCATGCTGTGCATCCAGCCGCGGCAGAAGAGCCGCTCCGCCGTGGGGTTCTCGGCCGCAGCGCGCGCGATCGTCGCGCGGATGTCGGCCAGGTTCTTGCAGTCACTGAGATCGATCTTGGAGAGAGAGGCGCCGAACAGCAGCAGGTGCATGTGTCTGTGGGTCTGGATCTGAGCTTGAGGCTATCGGAATCTGGGAATTTGGATCCTTACCCGTCGATGAATCCAGGTAGGACCTTCTTGCCATTCAAATCGACCTCATGATCCACCGGGTCAGCGGGAAGATTGGTCTCGGTGCCGACGTAAACAATGCGGTCATCCTCGATAATCATACAAGTGGGAGAATCTGCCGGGGGGGGATTGACTCCCGGTATAATAGTGGCATTCTTGAAGAGAGTTTTCATATTGGAACTGGAACTGAAGTCAAAAGTGAATTGAGGCACGAGGAAGAGAGCGGGGTATATAACAAGACGTGGAAGACCAGGAAATTGGAAAGCAACAGCAGTCAAAGTAAAGCAAAGTAGACTAAAAGGCGGGGAGGGGGAGCGAGGGAAAGAGAAGGAAGCGAGTGATAAGATGGAAAGTGGATCAATCAATCAATCTTATCGCACTCTTAGTCAACTCACTAGTCAACAGTCATCAGTCAACAGTCAACAGTCACCAACCACCAACCAGATCGACTGACTGTCAATCAGTAGTCATGAATCCATCAGACAGCAAGAAAGCGACAGGCTACGCACCCAATATGCCAATGCCAATGCCAATGCCAAGCAAGTTAAGGTCGTTACTACGTAACAAGGCTAGTCGTCGCATCGGATCCCAATCTCCTGACTAGCTGCTGTCGTCGTCCAAAGTCTATACAAAAGTCCCTCTCCTCCAAGTCAGCTGCTGTTTGACCCTCCTCCCAATCGGTTACGCACCCAGCCCGTAAACCCGGAGCCCGTGCTAGATCCCTCACCACGGCTATCTCGTCGTTGGTCCTGGCCATTGTTCCGGTCCTGGCTTTCGCCCTGACCATGTCCTTGATCATGTCCCTGGCCTTGCCCCTGGCCTTGCCCCTGGTCTCGCCCCTGCTCCTGTCGTTGAGCTGGCGCCTCAGAGCTAGGACCAGGCGACGCAGCTGACCAAGATGAGAATGACCGCGAGCTCCACGAGGAGGGTGATTGTTCAGGCCAAGCGCCTGGGGGCGGCTGTGACGATCTGCCGGGATTGGCCTCGGCACTGCTTGTGCGTCGCGAAACAGGCTCAGGACTATCGGCAATTACCACCGGGTTATCGCTTGTTCCTTGAGTCCTATACACACACTATTAGCACCACTTCCAGAACCGCCAGATCATGCGGGTAACTCACTGAGGGGAATCATCTATACCCCGTCGGCAATGAGGACAAGTGTTATGTTGGTTCAACCAAAGCTCGATGCAGTTATAATGAAACCAATGCTTGCAAGGAAGCACCGTCACTTCGGCTCCAAGCTCCACAGCATCCATGCAAATCGAACATTCAGCTCGGCCTTCATGGCCCAGCATTTCCGTGTCAACCTTCTTCTTCGGCAAGGATCGAATAGCATTGGCAGGAGCTGGAGGAGGTGCGCCACGGTTGGCAGTCTGATCAATCAGCTGAGAGATGACCCTGTCTAGCTCCTCTTGTGAATAGACCGCGTCGCCAAGGCGATCGAAACTCAACAGCGACGACAGCATCGCCAGCGGGTTAGTCCCTGTAACCACCCGTGCGCCGCCAGTTCCAGTCGCTTGGGCGTTGGCACCCAAATCTGCATTAAACAACTCAAGGATACTGCAGTCAAGTCAGCACTCTGCCACGCACTCCTCTCCCTTTTTGACTGGAGCGCAGTATCAACTTACTCACTCAAGGTCCGTAGTGGATTGTTAATCGGCTGCGGACCATCCGCGTCTCGAGGATGTAAGCCACCATCCTGGCTGGACGTTGCGGAATTCCCTGTTTCAATATTGAATTCAAAGGAGCCCAGACGTTGTCCCTGTCCCCGAGGTTGGCTAGAGGCTTGCCCCGAGCTGGACACAGAGGCCGAACGCTCGCGTTGTTGGTAGTTGCTTGTCAAGCCCCGGAAGATATTGTCCATATTCTGCACCACCATCATCGGATCGAGGTTCGAAGTGCTCCGCGTGGACGGGGACTGCCCGGACTGCCCGCCAAAGCCATGCGTGTAGGTGGTTGTGGAGAAAGTGAAGCGACCGTCCGGGGACCGGTATGTGCGATGCCGGAATCCACTTCCGGAGTCCCAGGGCTGATCACCCTCGTTACGGTCCTGATCCCCTTGGGGAGCAGCCCAGGGGTTATGATCAGCCCATGGGTTGCGCGGAGAGCCGGGACGGTCGGAAATAGAAGGCGGTTCTTCATCGGGGTCGGGAGGGATTTCGACCTGCGACCGGTTAACCAATTAATTTAGAACTCGATGCAGGATACGTAGTATGAGTGCTAGATAGGTCAGATGGGGAGAGAATCGGGTATAAGCGTACAATCTCGGTAAAGTCCGACTGACATTGCGGACAAATCAGGCCGTGCTCGCTGCGCGGCCAGACGCCGCCGCAAGCATGACACATAACACGGTCTCCGGCGGCGTCGGCCATGATGACAAGGCCGAACAAAGAGACTCAAAATGAAGCGAGAAGGGGTGAGCGTAGAGGAGGGATAGGATGAGAGAAAAGTCAGAGGAGGGGGGAAGGAGAGGGGCAAGAGGAGATCCGATCAATCTATCGGTGGTCGCAATCCAGATTCGGACCAGCAAACGGGCGTTTGGCGGGGGAACAGCGATCTGGAAATTAGCTCGTGTTTGCTTGATTCTCTGGCAACCAAAATCCAGTCATGCAAGCTCGGTCATGGTTTATTTGTCCGTCCGTCTGTCCGTCCTTTGGCTTGTTGCAAGCACAGCCTGGAAGGGTCGCAGGGCAGCGAAAGCTCGATCTAGAGATACATGGAAGTGTCGATGATGAGACGGCAGACGAACAGTAGGAGGAGCAAGAGCGATGGACGCTCAAATTAGCCACGCAGACAATGGGTGCCGGTGGAAAGTATAGGTAATGCGTCACCGAGTCCAAAGTAACAAGTACACAGAGGTCTGGACAAACAACAGATAATAAGAAGGGGAGGATTAAAGAGGTGAAGTGGGGGGGGCCGAAGAGAAAGAGAGGAAGAAGCTAAACAATTAAAGTAGAAGAAGAGGGAACAGTCGGGAAGGAGTAAATGAATAATGACGTTAGCCTTCCCCCCCCCTTCAACCCGTGGCGCAAACGAATTTCTTTCTAAGCATCATTCACCAACACAACGCAACAACACGACTTCTACACGGTTTGAGCCTGCCTTTGGCCTTTTAGCCTGGCCATAAGATAATGGAATCAGTGGTCATTAGGTCATTGCACATAAGTAATATCCACTGCGAAGCTAGAAGCTAAAGTATTAAGGTCGTCGTCCATAGATATCTATCTGCATATCGACCCTTTCTTCCTGAACAATGGATGGGGTGGACGGGTCGAAAATCAACTCAATAACAGTCAACAGAAAACTAGAAACTCATCAGATCTCTTCCAAAGAGCGCCCTCTTCGCCCAGTCCATGGCCAGCATACATCTGGTCCGGAAGCTCACACTCTCAGCAAAGTACACACTCCGCCACAGATACATCGCCAACACGCCCCCGCTGAAGTTCAGCCCTCCAAAGTCAAACACCGCCGCATTACTGATGTACGCCAAACTGCCCAGATGCTTGTACTTGAAGGCCTTGTATACCGCCTCGTCTAGATCTCCGTAGTCGATCTGGTTGGCCTGCATGCCCGGCAACGCAGCCGCGATCTTGGTCAGTTTCCGGCCGAGGTACTCGCCCTGCTGGTTGGCGCGCTGCGCCGTAGCCGGGAGAGAGGTGAGCTTGTTGTCAATCTGGTGCAGGAGCTCGGACAGTTCGCCGAATTCGAGAGTTCCAGAGTGATCCTTGTCATATTGTTCAAAGAGTTTGTCGAGACGGCGGAGGTGGTTCGAGGCCTGGGGGAAGCGCTTCTTCACGCGGCTGGCGACCTCCTTCCACTCGCGGAAGGTCAGATGCAACTTTTGCGGGTCCTTGCCCTTCTCCCACGCAATAGTACGGAGGAAGGAGACAATGTGCTCGGCAATATTGTTCTGCACCGTGCTGCAGTCGCCAATGGCGTAGACGTCGCCCAAGGGTGCCCCAATCAGGCGTAGGTGCGAGTCAGTTTCCAGGGCATGTTTGTTGTTTTGGGATTCAAGTCGGTCAGAGAGCCGCTTGCAGAGAGGAGCGCGGGCTATGCCGTTAGCACAACATTTGTAGACAAGGGACGAAAGAGATACTTACAGACACCAGTCGACCAGAGACAGAAGCCCATGGGGATCTCCTTGGTCACGACCTTGCCGTCTTCAGTTTGGGTGAAGAGGACTTTGCCGTCGCGAACTTCCTTGACTCGAGCATTAGTCAGGATGTCCACGGAATCGCGAGCGAAGCGAGCCTATGTAGGTGATTAGCACAAGAAGCTCAATGATTCGATTGTCGAGCGCACGAACTCACCTCGGCGTATTTGGACAATGCCTCGTCATAGGTGTTGAGGATATGGCTCCGGCTCTGGATAATGTGCACGGAGATCTCATTCCGCAGAACCTTGGGGAAAGAGTGAAGAAGATCCTCGTTTAAAAGATCGAACAATTCAGCAGCGAACTCCACGCCGGTCGGGCCACCACCACAGACAACGAACGACAAGAGACGCCTGCGCTCTTCGTCACTAGTGGTTGGGAGGCAGGCCAGTTCCATATTCTCCAGAACTTGGTTCTTGATCTTGCGAGCATCGTCGATCGTCTTCAGGAAGTGGCAGTTCTCGAGGCCCTTAACACCATGGGGGTTGGTCACGCAGCCTGCGGATTGAGAACGTCAACGTCAGTCTGTGCAATCACCCACAAAAATGAGCCGAACAAAAACATACCGACTCCAATAACCAGTTTATCATAGGGAAGGTAGAACCTCTGTTCCTTGCCACTGGCATCAACCTGAGACACCTCGACCAACTTCTCAGAGAACTCCACATCTTCAGCCTGTCCCTTCAGGAAATGGCCATTGATCCGCTGCACAATGCGACGGACAGGCTCCACGAGAGACCTCAGACCGAGCGTGCCCACTGTTGCGGACGGTAGCATAGGTGTGAACAAGAAATAATTGGTGGGGGACACGACCGTGACATGATAGTCACCCGGGTTGAGGTGCTTCAGCAGCGCAATGCTTCCCCAGCCCGTTCCCAGCACCACCAACCTAGGCTTGTCTCGGTTTGCCAAGCGGTCGTCCGAGTCATTGTCACTAATTAGGACCTCGGCGATGGGCAGATTCTTGGGGCCGCCCCGTCGGGGATTCAGGGCCAATTCCGAGACCGGGACATCCGCGGCGCTGGAGTTCTCGCGGTACGTGGTCGCATCGTAAATGAAGAACGCCACCACTGCCGCACCGCTCATAACAATGAAGAAACCACAGTATGCGAACGATTTGAACAAGACATTGCGGATGGAGGATCTCTGCACGACCTCTGCGGCCTCTGTTGTGGTGGACTTATACCGGGCTGAATACCGGGGGTTGAAAAACGTCCGCGACGACAGACATTGAGCGGTAGGCTTTAGGAGAGATGACCGGGTTTGGGCTGTGACCAAGCCAATTGGCGCCGAGCGCTTTGAGGAATTGTAACGACGAGAGAGAAGGCCGATTCTCTGCAGCGCAGACGTGTCCGGACGACGCCGGAGCAAAGCTGCGCTCATGGAAGCGGTAGGGGGAGAAAAACAGGACAAGGAACAGCCGAATTCGAAGGGCTGGGCTAAGTATTACAACCTGCAATGGGGATCAACGATAGAATAGACAGAGATTCACCAGGAGAACGAGTGAATACACCCAGTGACGATGTTGCACCACAGAGCGTAAGTGAGGAAGAGGGGGAAGAATGAACAGAACAGCAAGAGTTAACGTGAAAATCGGAGGGAGTGAGTGGCAGGCGACGTCATTGGGAGCCAAGCCCGTTAAATGGAAGGACTGAGGCCCACTCGGCCTGCAGGGCCCGGCTTGGCATCCACTCACTCAGTTATGAGTGAGCACTATGGAAGAATAGCTAGTGCTAAATACTCACACTACAAACTATTCACCACCACCAACAGTGTGCAGGTAGCTCTGGAAATATAGATAGCACGAGCTAATAGTAATCTATATCTCGGCAGTCCAGCCTCCTCCTCGGCAAGCTAGAAACAATTGACTCAAGAAATGTGAAGGCATTAAACACTTCCGGGTTTCAGTGAAGATAGTAGTACTCATGTATGAATGACAACAAAAGAAACCAGTAAGCATGCTCCTCTCTGGTTTAGGAATATGATAAATATGGGAATAAGTATGAAAGTTCATCAGTAGCGCTCAGTTACCAAGCCAAAGCAAAGTCTCCTCCCCATTAACGCCAGTCCGGGTCCCATATGCATGCAACCTTTCGACTATTAAACAGCCCAGTTACACTTCCTCCATCAAAACCGACCCGATCAACGGGGCTTCGGCTTCGTTTGTCAATGCTTAATGCCATTCCGGTTCTTCTCCCGGTTCAGTGCTGGCTCGCTTCTTCCCCGAGCCACTCTTTCGCCCGCGCGGACGTTTCACCGGACTGTGGCCGGACGTCGAGTTTTTTCTCTTCGCGGGTCTCTGCACACCCGTGGAAGCCCATGCAGCTCCCTGATCATCCATGTCCGTGACTTCTTCTCCCTCGGCATCTTCGTTGTCTCCCACCTTGAACTCGTCGTCAATCGCGAGTAAGGTCGCGAATTCTCGGCACTTCTCGATCATAGCCTCCTCGCTACTCAGAGAGTTCATGTTCCGTGCGATCGCGTCCCAGAATTTGTCGCCGGTAATTCCATGCACCTTGGTGGCCGACTTGTTGAGCTCTTTGGACCCGGCTTTAGCTTCCTTGTCACGGACATGCGCTGTGACTCCGTAAAGACGACGAAGATATGTTCGGGCTTCCCATAGCATGGCGAGGGATGCGGCAGCCGTGGCCAGAAGCCGCAGGGACTCTGGGTTGACCTCTGGTTTCGGATCCATGTCTCCTAGACCCTGCGCCGCGGACATAGTCGTCGCTGCCCCACCTTCGGCCGGCGTCTCAGGCTTCGAAATGAAGATTTCCGTCTCGATTGAGTGAGCCACAATGGTTCCTGTTGCAGACACGATGCGTTCCATACAAGCAATAGTCGGCACGAGTTCCGCAAGCTGGCCATAATCCAAGAACGCGAGATTTTGCGCCACAAACCGGGCGAGCAAAAGGTGTTCGGGCGGGTCGCCGGTGACCTTGAGCTTTTTGAGTTCGAAATCCACCTTAGAGCAAAGGTTGGATAAGAACTTCCTCTGGTAGCGGCTGTTGCTGATCTTGATAATATCAAAAAGTGGTGCTAGTTTGGCGATGTATGGGCGGCTCAAGGCGCCAGTCGGATCTCCCACAACATCGCGCTGGTAGTAAAACGCTTCCTGGACAGCACGCATGTATTCTCTTTCGAACATAGATTCGTACTGTTGGTGAAGCATCCTGTGAGTATCGGCTGCTACCTTGGCAATTGCTGGTACTGTAGACGTCTCCAAGGAGACGAGGACACCGGCACACTCTTTAGGGTGCACTAGACCTTGACGGTTGATGCTTGCTATCAATTCAATCGCCGTCAAAGCATACGAATCCTGCCTTGATTGCGCAACTTTAAGCATGTTGTGAAGGAAGTGCTGTGCAATCAATGCCGCAGCGCCATCATTGTCGCTGGCTTTGAGTGATCCTCCCAACCTTGTTGCTTTCTCTTGTTCTGCAATCTCGGCAGCAGCCACCACAGACTTTTCTGCCTTGCCTTCGTGCATTGCAAAGAAATCAGCAAAGGACCTGAGTACTATGTTCTGCAGACTTGGGTTATCTTCCTTGAAGACGCTCGAGAGGACGTGTCTCGGGCCCTCGCGACCAAACTGCGCTGGCCAAGACTGACAGACGGATCCCAGACTCTCCAGCGACATTACCCTTAGCTCAAGCGGTTGCTTAGGAAGGGTAAATGGTATGATGGAGTCCACCATCAAGCCAGCCACCGATCCTCCGCTCCAAGATGGAAAGGCAGCTCTAAAATGAGGCTCGTATTTTTCGAGATCACAGTGCCTTCCAACGCAGCCAGCGATCCGAATATAGCTCTTAGCTCTAGCCAACACTGCACTGTTCGTGCTATCCGAAAGGTCGATGTTCTTGTAGTGCTGTATCGGTTTCAGCACCGAGATCGTGAGCTTCACGAGCCGATCGGTATTATTCAAAACGCCATTAATGGTCCAAAGACAAGCCATAACCTCGTTGAGTTCGGAGCGAGCAAGCTTGGCAACGCTCTTGAAAAGGTCGTTCTGCACCTCTTTCAAAAGAGTATTGTGAGCCGACGACAAGTACGGCAGCACACAACGATAGATGACGACCACAGACCGGAATAGGAATAAATCTTCCGCCGTAGCCAGATGGCCAATGTAAGGATGAAGCGTCTCCAATTGATCGGGACGAAACAGCTTCGCATTGGCTTTCGCGAATACAGTGATTGTCTGCAGCAGCGCCTGCTGAAAGTCTTTGCCAGATTCATTGTCTTCGACAAGTCTTTCGAACATGGTAGAGACCATGGCTTTACACACCTTAAAATTAAGAGGTGCAGACTTTGAAGTGTCGGCCATGATCTTCCTCAGACAATTACCCAAGGTTTCAAGCGCGGTGTCGCTGCGTTGAACAAGATCAACGATCAGAGTGACGCGCTCACCAAGACCCACCTTGAGCATGGAGTTGTCTTGCGCAGAGTCTATCAGGTCATGGAAGGGCGCAAGCCATATCTCCTCGAATGTCTGGCGAGCCAAGGCGGCAACGCTTTCTTCATGATCACATGTCCGCTGCAAGAAGCTGTCCACAATAGCTAGCTTCAGCTCAATGCGCGATGTCTTCAAATAGACGTCCTTCAGCAGACCGATGCAGCGCTTTCGCACACCTGCAGTCGGATCGGCAGCACAGGCCAGAATGCTCCGACAGCCTTCTTCCTCAAGCTTCGGCTTCAGGACCATGCATTTGGCGATCAAAGACAATGCAGAATCGCGCACCATCGGAGAAGCGTCTGTCGTACAGCGCAGAATCACACGCATGACTGAGGTATCTCTGTCGAGAAGACTGGGGTCTTTTTCAAGCATGTAAATAACACTCTTCAGACTGCGACTTCGGACCTTAGCCTGATCACTGGCGATCGAGTTGAGTAGAACTTTCAAAATTGTGTCGAATGCCTTACAGAATCCCGAGTTCAGGACTGTCATCATGTAAGCAAATCGACCATGTGCTGTAGGAATGTTGTCAAAGTGTCTAGGAAAGTCAGCGATACGCCCTCGTCAAATGCGTGCCTTTTATGAGACCCTCACCGATGAGTTTCGAGCCACCGCGGGTCAGACATCGACCTCATTAAGAGTTCCACCAGACCTTCATTTGCATCATCATCTGCGGGATCATCTTTGTCTTCCGAGTTGTAGTATACTGAACAAAAGGTTTTGGCCCATTGCGCCAAATAGTATCCCCGAGCACTTGTGAGCTGCCAATTGTCTGAGCTGCGGTCCTGGATAAGATATTCAAGAGTCATCCGATAAGGACCCTCGGCCACGACGAGATCCTGCGGGTGTAAAGCGCGATTCGAATAATCCTCGAACATCTGCCTCAAATCATCAGTGAGGCCACTATCCGCTTCTTCCATAGCTGGAAGCAAATGCTGAGCAGTCGCTATTAAGTCAGAAATTGCAGAGCCCATCCAACCCAGAAGCTCAAGCGCCATGCTCTTCGCGGTCGCGGAGCTCTTATCAAGATCAGCGATGCCAACCATATGAGAAGCCATGATCCGCAAAAGAAGTTCCGCAGCCGGCCAATCTGTAGAACCCAGGACGCTGATCAAGTCCTCAGTGAAAAGGTCGAAGATATTCCGATATGGTTGGTCCCCAGTCTTGGTCGAAGTCATTGCCCGCTGTACGATAAACTTCACAATATATTGAGCACTTCGGACGGCGTTATCATATAAGCGATTGACTTTCGTCGCAAGACGCTCCAGAGACACATCCGAATCCTGATCACCATCTTCCTGACCGTCTCTTGCGAGCTCCTCGTCTTCGTCCTCGTCCTCGTCGTTATCAATCGATCCTGGCAACTTCCGCTTCATCCTGGAAGACTTGGAGCTAGGAACATCTAAGGCGGTCGTTTGCACCAGCTGCATCACCAGTGCAGTGAGAAGCTGGATATTCTTGCCATCGGCAAGCTTGAACTGCCTAGCACTCTGTCGCGTGGAAGGTAGTTTCTCTAGAGAAACCAATATCTCATCCAGAATATACGGCCGCTGAGCAGGATACTTCGAGAATATCTTTGCCAGAACGTCCATTGCCCCCCGCCTGACCGACTCATACTTCTGGTAGCCGACAGTGGAGTCTTTTTCAGTATGAGCATTCTCCACGAAGATCAGTTTGGCTGCGAAGTACTCCGCTGCATTGACTGTCCCTTCCGACACTTCAATGCGAGCGAGGAAATCGGCGAAAAGGGCAAGGACTTTCTTGCTGTGTTGAATGAGCGCGCCCAGCACCCGTTTCTGCAATGAAAAGAATTCAAAGTACTTCGCATCTTTGCCTCCAGGACGTGCTTGAACGGCAGGAATAACGCAGTGATCGAAAAGCTGATTGAAGACGTTGGGGATTGCTTCGATTAGGTCTTCTGGGCATAGGTCCCGCTCCGTTTGAGAACCAGACATGGCCTGCAGCAAAGTACCCACCGCGGACAACGCATTGTACATATCATCCAGCTTTCTAAGAAAGTCCTGAGTGTCCGACTCACTCGACGGATCGTCTAGTCTCAAGTCAAGCGATTGCGCAGCAATGATGGGCTTTTCGCAGAGCTTCTGGGCCCTGTCCAGATATTCTGAAGGAATGTCCTGAAGCCGATTGAAGCTAATGACCTTCTTAATAGCCTTTTGCAGCCGCGTATGAGTATCTGATGACAGAACTAGCCCGTTCACGTCCAGCGCGTGAGCTGCGACGAACATCGAGTTGGAATGCGCAGTAGTCCCTTCTGACAATGTCTCCGGATCAAGCTGATCCTCTGCCTCAAAAATCTCCTGAAACAGATCCTGGAGCTTGACAAGAGCCGCATCCGCCTCTTCTTTCTGGTCTTTCATCCGGATTGATCCAAGATTATCACCCCCATCTGCATTGAGTTTGCGCCTCTTTGAGGCAGTATGATCGTCGGTATGAGGTGGCGGCGGTTTCACGGGAATGACTACCGAGAGCTGAGTGGCTTGAGAAGGCTGCCGATTCTGGTGAGGAGGGGTTGGTTTATTTGTGAGAGGTGTCTTTTCTTTCCGGGACGTGGGCTTTTGCGAGACCTTTATGTCGCCCGAGGTTGGATCTGCTTACTGTCAGTACGAGCGCGTATTGCGATTGAGTATATGCTCGGGCTCCATACATCTGAATGCAATGTCTGTGGCGTCCAGCATCATTTGAGCAAAGGGACTAAGCTTATTGTTGCTGGAAACATGGTCCGGAACGGTAGTTGATGGTGAGGGCTGACCATTTCCAATTCCAGGTGGCAGTTTGAATTTGCTATGAAGACCAGTGAGTCTTTGTTGTGTATACCAAGGGTCATCTTCAGCTCACAATTCCGTTAGCTGGTCACCATCCAACAATTGTTGCAGGTACTCCCGAGATGTCTCCAGGCGGCTCGACTCATCGCGTCCCGATCGGATCTCGTTGTTCAGGTCGCTCAGGGCAGTACGACCAGACTGAACAATATGATTGATAGAGGTGGTACTAGGGGGTCGTCCAACGTCTGGACGTAGGATGCAGTCTAAGGAGAGACGGCTAACTATCAGTTTGAGCTCCTTTGTCGCTCAGATGCTATATCACACTGACCTAACCCAAATATCGGCGCGCTAGACATAGGAGAATACTGCAGAGCTTCGTTCACATACAGAGGCCTATTCCAAGCCCGAGCTTGCCCATTCGGGCCCAGAGGCTGCGCTTGTGGATGGCCATTGATGACGACCTGAACGGCCGGGTGCCAATTTTGAGCCATAGCAGCGGTATACCCGAGTGGGAAATAGGGGTCGGTGTGACAGGAAGGTTAGAACAGCGGAGGAAGACATGCTCTATCCAGAGACATGGCTATCTGTCAAGGAAATGAGGGATCATTCCAAAAAAAGGAAGATGGATTTACTTCAACAGATCGCAATACAAACTGATGCGATAATTAATGCCAGGCACGGTTCTCATGCCGCTGCCGCTGCTGACCGCCCGGGACTAATGTAGTTGCTGGCCTTGGAAAGTGGTCCGTGCGGTGGAAATCTTTCCGGAGGCCGCTTTCCCTCGCAGAAAAAAAAGTTGGGAGGCTCACAGATCGATACGGCTAACGAAGAAATTACAAACTCGAACTCCATACTCGACCAATATGTCGGCCATCGGATCCCTTGTTTTCTGCACCGACTGTGGCTCCTTGCTGGATGGCTCGATTGGAGATCCGAGCAAGATTCTGATCTGCGATATCTGCGGAGCTAAGAACAAAGGTAGAACGGTTCTCCCAAGTTAAGGAAATATACGATATACCCCGTTACTGACACAGCTCTCATTTGGACCAGACACCGTTCCCCAGACTATCGTGTCTGAATCCAAGCCCAGTGCTTTCCCCTCATCTCTCAGGGCAAAGCGATCTGCCGTCCAGACTTTGACCGCAGAGGACAGAAAGACGGAAGCCCTTGCCCAGCACACATGCGCCCAGTGTGGTAGAAAGGAAATGTACTTCACGACAGTGCAATTGCGCAGTGCCGATGAAGGAAGTACAGTTTTCTACACGTGTGTTTGTGGTTACAAGTAAGCCCAATCCCCTACTTGCGCACTCTGAATAGTCCCGGATCATTGACCACTTTCTACAGGGAGACGACGAACAACTAAAAAGCGAAAATCATGACGTCTATTTTTTGGCCCTTATTTGTACATCTATGAGGCACGAAAGCAACTATTTACCGACACTGTAATATCATTGTTCGCATAATTCATCAAATCAAGCAGACACCGCAGCAGGGGCAGCCGAGTCTGGCACCAGGGCGTATTCGACTTCTCCGCTCTTCTCGAATTCCGCCATATCGAGCGCCACGATGATGCTGTCCCTAACCACCTGCTCCGGGTCGTTCAAGAACTTCTTCAATGTATCCTCGACACCCTCCACATCGCCCAAGCTGCCAAGGGCTTCCGCGGCTTCGTGTCGCACCATACCCATCTCTGATTGATCGCTCAGGCACTCCGTAAGGCAAGGCACGGAGGCAGGGTGGCACAGTTGGCCGAAGACGAAAGCGACCTCGTGACGGAAAAGAGCGGAGGGATCCTTGAGACCCTTGGCCAGCGCATCGACGGCCTCGACGGCCGTGGGCAAGTCCGGAGGCGAGGCAAGGTCGCGCAGTGCGAACATGGCGCGATATCTCTGGAACAGAGGAAGTTTCGTGTCGAGCAGGGTCTTCTCCAATTTGGGAATGGAAGGTTGCTCAGTAGCCATGGGAAGTGGCGGAGCAGGGTCGATGGAAGTGAAGTCACTATTTGTTTCTCAACGATCAGGGCGCTCAATACATCTAAGAAGAATGGATAAACCGCGTAATTGCGTAGACTTACCTAGGCTTCAGCTTCTCGGCCTTTCTCTCCTCAGAGTTCTCCCAGATAATGCGATCCACAGCGATGTCGCAAGTCTCGCGGATAACATCGAGCTCCTTCTCATTGTCTCTCAGAGACTTCAAGATCTCCAGACTGTCCTCATAGCCGAGAGCACCGAGAGCTTCCGCGGCCTCGTGGCGACACATGGCATCTTCTTCCGTGTCCTTCAGGACCTGCTGAAGGTACGAGACGGCGTCGGGGTTCCGGGTCTGACCGAGGCAGTAGGCAAGCTCATGCTTGAGGAGGGCGGACTTGGACGAAAAGCCAGCAGCGATGGCCTGAATAGCAGGCAGCGTCTTCTCGGTGGGAGGTTGCAGGCAAGCGAGGTACTTGAGGGAGAAAAGAGCGCGGAACCGGCGAGCGAGGGGCTCGGACTCGGAGGTAAGAACCTTGCGCAAGGTGAGGACGGTCTCGTCGACACCCTCCAGACTATCGTTGGCAGCAGAAGACATGATGATTATGAATTAAAGAACGTATTCGAGAAGGCTGAAAAGAGGGGGGAGCGGGTTATTGTTGAAGGAGAATAGAGGTCAGAGAGATAGTCGACCATGAAAGATGGACAATTTTTCGATCTTATCACTACCCGATAATAAATTTTAGGTGGGGGGGCGGGGTGCCAGGGCCGCGGGCTAGGCGTCTTTTGCTTTAAAATCTCTCCAAGCCACCACCACCACGATCCGGATCGAAACGTGCCGGTAGGCACCATCCTTCAGCTGCAGCGGGACAGATCTTATCTCTGCTGAAATACCCCAGGAAAGCTCAATGAGGTGGCATATCGCTAGATTGAGATGTGACAATGGACCCATATGTAGACAGACAATGTTCATGCCAAATATCGGCACAAAATATAAAGCTCGATGCTCGCACATACTTACGGCAGATGCAGAATGTTTCGCACTGCAGTTGTGCTGGTGCCTTCCCACGCAAAACGCCGTTTTGTACTGTTTTTTATACTACTGCCGTCCATGTAATTTGGCTAGAGCTGTATTAATTAGCTACGGTGGACTTTTCTCTTCAACCTGACATGATATGATCTTCCATTTCATACATATACCTTTGAGAGGAACTCGTGTTCGGCTAAGACACTCATGTGTTGGTATCTGTTTTGAGGATCTAGTCAGACTGCCGTTACGTATTAAGATCAATGCAATAAAGTAACTTGCAATAAAGCACTGGGGGTATAAGGGATTGTAGCATGAGCAGAGACAGAAATGGTAAGCTGGGGCATGAGCCAGCATGCGGAGAGAAAGATTTTTATACTGAGATGCTGATGTGACCCAAGTGAGCCTATAGCATCTGGTTATTCGAACCTCTGTAGCATATGTACCGTGAGGGAACCATTGAAAAGGCTGTATCTTGGCCTGGTCCATGAGTAGGTGCCATGTCAATCACCGCCTTCTGGGAGCCACCTCTAGTGATGCAAAGACCTCTTCGGTGACGAAGACAAGCCATGGACTTGAAAGTGTAAGGAGGTTGAAGTGTTGAAAACAATGTAATTAACCTCCAAGCATGATTCAGAACTAGAACAAAAGCCTGCACTTATGTACACGAGATGCGAAGAATAACTCAATTTATTTGGTCTTGATGTGCTTGAGCTTCTTCGGCTCGTGGAGGAAGTTGTTGGAGTACGACTTGGGAACGAACCGGCGCTCATTGGGCTCCTGAACGAAGTACTCGTAACCTTGCTTCTGCGCAAACAGAATGGCGTCCTCCTTGGTCTTGAACTTGAGGTTGGTACCCTGCATGCAGTCGGCGGAAGATTGCCAGCCCATCAGAGGGTTCTCCCACCGGTGACCCTTCTGCAAGATATCCCAATCCATTCGCCAGTGGTGACCGTGCCAGGTTCCAGACTGAGTAGCGGGCTTCGTGGGGCGGTAGATCCTGTATCCAATTAGAGCGCTGGAGCACGGCGACCGAGTATGCTACTCACCGGACGGTTCGAGCCTGTAGATCGGTGGGAGCGCCAGACAGAACAGCAGCAGCGACGGTGTCACCGGGCTCGCTGCCATCCATGACACGCTTGGGCACGGGGGAGAATTGCCTGGATCGTCGTCAGTCGATGCATATTCCCCAGATCGCCTCGGAAGAGATCTCACGAAGTAGCGTGGTCAATGGTGGCCTCGTAATCGGGCTGGTGACGGGCCATTGCCTGCGAAGGACTCTCCTTGCGGATCAATGTGCTGTCTTTGTGAGGGATGGTCGGGGCATCAGCAGGGCTGGTCTTGACGGAGCCGTCGGCGGTTGACACAAAACGGGCATTGACAGGAGCGGCGAGCCTGCCAGCGCGGAGGCAGGCGAACCTTCCTACTCTCGCAAGCGACATGATGGGTATATGTGTGTGTGTGTGTGTGGTCTGTGGAGGGGACAGGTGAAGGAGCAGCTGCGGGAGGACAATTGCAAGGCGAGGTATGCGGCGAGTGCCGGTTGTTCAGACAAATCCGAATTAGGACTAGCGCAATAATGAGGCTCCCTGCGTTAGGAACCGCTCATCCGACAACCCGCTTTCTGTTGGCACTTCTCTCTTCTCCCCGTCAGTATTCATTGTCCTAGTTAACCTGCTAGCGTCAAGGTAAGTCGACTGTTCCGAGGCCGACCCATTGTTTATCTTACGTCTCCTGGTACTTATTGAACTTTTTTACTGATGCGACCTTTGAATAGATCCTTCAAGATGAGCTACATCGCCCGCCGCGGTCTTTCGACCCTGATCCCTCCCAAGGTAAGACCCGACTCCAGCACAGTCTGAAAACAACATGATTCCTGGGCAAATTGAATGCTAACAGTTGCTTAGATCGCTTCCCCTAACGTGAGAACCCCTACTGTCTTGTTGTCTGCCTTCCTTCCGAGACGCAGCCTCCAGAAGCAATCTCTTTCTGCTCTGGTCACCTCGGCTGAACAACCCGCACACCCACCTCTTCCCTATCACCACAGCTAACAACCTGAAAAGGCGATCGGTGCTGCCAAGGATGCTGCCCGCATGGACCGTGTCGTGAACTTCTACGCTAGACTTCCTCGCGGTCCCGCCCCTGAGGTTAAGGCCACTGGCCTCATCGGACGCTACCAGGCTCGCTACTTCACCGGAAAGAACCAGTCTGCTACTCGTTAGTGACCACTCACCCTCTATTGTGCGATACATCAAACTGACGCCGCATGGCATACAGCCTTCATCCACGCCATTGCCGGTATCCTTCTCCTCGGCTACAGCATGGAGTACTACTTCCACCTCCGTATGTTTCCTAAACTCATTGACAGTGTGCGATACAGGAGCGCTAATTCTAGAGCAGGTCACCACAAGAACCACCCCCACTAAACGACTGGTGTTTGATTTACCGGACGGGCGAGGATTTGTGTATATACCACACCCTCTACAATGAAGACAATGTAGAACATCACCTGGATCATTGTACTATCTATCAATTGAGAATGTTTTCTAGCAACATATCCTACACCTGCGTTCTAGCAAATCGTACCAATCCACTGTTTACAGTCATTGAAGTATCCCAGGCAGACAGCCTAGATCATTTTCTTGATAGACACTAAACGGACCAATGATTAGTCCTGTGGTATGTGACACAAGTTGAGTTGCGCGTACTCGTTTTCTAAAGGCGCGTACCGATTGACGATTTGAATCGATGGGACTTCTGTTTGGCTTTGATTCTGGCCTTCAGAATGCTGTACCAAAGCAAACAAGCCAGTAGGCTAGGGCATCATTCATACGCTGCAGAGGCCGATGGTACGACATGGCTTAACATTGTTTAGAGACTTTTCTTAGATGCTAGTCACCATTCGTTGCAGCTTTGCCATGCATTTTGTTGGATTGACTCGCATTGCCCAAGTGAGATTACTGAACGGATGGCTTAGCGATTATCTCGACTTTTCAAAACCTCACAGCCTCCTGCCCATTTTGACAGCTCTTGCCGTGACAGCTGCCCGGACCTGCATGCCCGACAAGCCTCCGTGAGTGTTACATCGCATCGTCACGCTTGGCCCGAAGGTATTTGCAATGATGTGCAAAGATGTGGGCTCGGGGTCGAGGACTTTACGAATGTGGCTGAGAACCAGCCTCACTTACCTCTTGCATGGGTGCGGCTTATCATTCCAATTCTTTTTTTCGGAGACTTGTCGATAACAAAGTAGATTAAGATACTTCCGTCGGAGGGATTGAGCACGAATCAGGTCAGAGGAGCATGGTAGCTATACTGTTGGAGCCAACAGAATGGTCTCATAGCCACTATGTCATCAGGAACCGATTGTAGTCTCATGCACCAGAGGGAAGGAAGGGAAGGGAAGGGAACGGCGGAACGACCTGGACGGCTGCACAGCCACAGGTGGCTTGACATCATTGCCGATGCAGGTTCCATCTCAGCTGACATGAATCATGTTCGGATCAAAAGACTAGGAAAAGCTGCCTTGGGTTGCAATAACCCCCCTTGCTAGCGCCCTTGAAGCAAACAATCGGTGCCTTGTCATGAGGCTCGTGGGAGCCGTGCGAACCAGGAAGAAACGAAAGCGGGGAAGCAAAGGCCGAGGCGCAAAGGGGAAAGAGAAAACAAGGGAAAAAAATGAAAAGAGGAGGCTCTTGAACACCATTTTCATTTATCATTGTTCGTGCAGGTTGGGGGTCCAAGAGAAAAAAAGGCTTACCTGTCAAAAGCTTGCTGCTATCATCACACTTGCAACAAGCTGTTATGTATGACAGAAGGTTTTGGGTCTTCCGTCTGCTCCACTACTTTATCCTGACTTACGTTATGACTGTAAGCATCGATAATGTCCTGGGGGCTGATTATAGGTCTACGCTTGATTGCTGGGAATTGTCAATTCTGGCCAGAGGTACTATGCAGCAGTTATCAGTGGCGCAGCAGGGCCTAAAGTACTAGTGGTGCTCTTTCACAGCACGATAGGGCGTCGGACACTCCAGCTGAAAGAGTCCGAGACTTGTGACCTTCTTCTCAACCTTCCAGCCTTTCTCAATCAGTTGACTTGAGTTCCAAGGTTTTCCGGACCCAGGTAGGACAGTGAAGCGGTGCTCAGGCTCAGGGCACTCTGTGAATTCGATCTCGGATCCTGAACGCCTCACTTCCTGATAGGAGCTTCTGTATAGTCCCGAATATGTTGTCTGGGCTTCAGTGTACACATTTGGGTTGCGCTTCGCCTCTTTGATTGGGTACTACAAGTGTGCTGCACGGTGCTTCTTTGATTTCCGATCAGAGCTCATGCAAAGTATGGTGTCATTGCGACACCGCCCATTTCCTGCAACCTGCATTTGCCCGGGTATCACAAGGATCTAGATATTGTTGCGCCGCTCTTAGAAACTACAATGGCTGTCTTCAACTATACGCCAAGCTCACTACTTGGAAATCAAGTTTGCATACACAATCCATCATTCAATTTCCCTGAATGGATAGCTTAACTCTGCACAAAGGTCCGCATGTGTACCTGGCGACGATCAACCATTAGTGTCAGCATTGCAAAGTCGATTATTTCTTTTCTTTTTTTCATGCTTTTTTATCCTTTAGAAACGTATAGGCAACGTCTAGGCAATGTTTGAGCAGGGATACGAATGTCTGCCTGTTAACCTGCATATGGCTCTCCTCAAATGGTCACCAGCGGGCGTCGCTGCGGGCAAGGCTCCGAGAAGGCCCTGGGCTCAAGGACTGAGATTAATTGTCCGCTTGAAATTAGCCACGCAACGTCATCGCATTTCGACCTTTCTTTTAGGGATAATCTAAATACCGCTTTTGAAGGGGAGGGAGAGACAATTGTTGAGTTCGAATGATACCTGACAAGGCCTGCTAGAAACAGTGATGCCTTATATATGATATGCTATCCTCCCAAACTTCTGTAATCTTTTGAGATCCTTGGTTTATTCTGGCTGATTTGAACTGTGTGTGCTCAATATAGCATTCCAATTTGAGTCGGCTACCTTTGTCTTACTATACTCCTGACCTTTCGGTGCTTGTGAAGAGCCAGGTACCGCTTATTTCATCAACACAAGCCTTGCTCCATCTACCATTCAGATCTTTTCCAGACTTCCGGTGTTACAGGGTGCCTCATTGACCTCTCTAACTCAGATACACTAGTCTGTCTTGCGCCAACAGCCTTCTGTGTGGAAATGAACGACGATCCGAGCAACAACGATGCGGCCCATATACGTTTCACTTATCCTGATTACCAATATCATCTAGACCATGGCCAACTCATTCCTACTGGACCCTCGGGACCATCTGGAATACATTCATTAGTTTGTTATCCCAAGTAGACCTTTCTACCCATACTTAATCTAACTTCAGTATTCAGCAGCAAAGCCCGTCATCAATTCCCTCTCTCCGATCTCCTTCGATCAGTATAAGTCTTACAGAAGATGCTATTCGTCATGGGTCGGACATTCCTCTCTTCTACGACCAATCCATCAATCCTATAGCTGGTAATCAAGATTTATTTGACAACGCGAACCCTTTAACAAATACAGACATTGAAGATACTGGGTTTGATCCGCTGTACTTTGCGCCTGCGCCTGCGCCTCAGGCATCGAGCGATGTATATCAGGATGAGTTCAAGCTTGCCGTGGAACATCTCATCCACATAGTTCAGAACAACGTCTTGCAACGCCAGATCCCTCAGCTACACGATGCCAAAGACTTCCTGCAAGTTATCTGGCACAGACTGGACGGCATGATTCAGCAACAAATTGATATATTCGAGAGATTGGCAGATACCGGTCCCAGGACAAGCAAATTCTGCTGCTGGCTTTGCCCTAGTGGACAGCGTAAGTTCTACAACAAGCGGGCCTCATTCAGACGTCATGTTGCCTATGAGCATGCCCCACGGTCTATCTATCGTTGCCTCGATGACAAGTGCCTTTGGACGACGAGGAGGAAGGACAAGGTGCATTCACACTTGAGACACAACCACGGATTTCAATGGCGGGCCACTCGCGAGCAAATCAACATAGTCGAGACTAAGATGCCCCCACCTCGTGTCTGCCCGCTGTGTCAGAATGTTGTTAACTCCTGGGATGAGTACTTTAAGTGCGTGTGTGGGCATTGTCAGGTGGCAGGAGCTGGCTCGGCAAGCACCAGCGCTAGCCAGAGTCGCCGGAACAGCGACGACCGTGGACAGGGCAGTGGTGGCTCTGGCTTCAATAATTTGCAGTTTCCTGGCAGTGGGCTTGGGGCGAACAATGGCCAGTCCCCTACTGGGAACGGCACACATACGGGCTCTACCTTTTTCAGCACGGGGTATCACCATAACCAGCATACACATCAAGCGACACATGGTGTAAGCGGCCCCGCGTCAGCGACTCTGACGGGCTCGAACTCCGGTGTGGTCTCTGATCATGGACCATCACAACTTGCAGAAGTTGAAGGGCCGCGTTCCGAAGAAAAGGCATGTCCCGGACCAACAAGTCTAACAAGTCAGCATTGGTCGATGACGAATGGTACCAATTCAGCCACATGTGGCCAACACAATGAGGGAACTGTCTCCGAGATCTACAAGTCTCACACCAACATCTCTGGGCCTGAGAAACATAAAAGAAGACCGCACTCACAAGAATCGCTACAGAAAAGATTTCTCGCTAGAGGTCAAGGAGAGCTCCACCAAGAGCCAAAGAAGGCTCAACCCGAGAAGAAGTGCACCACCTGTGGACATGTCTTTGACAATTGCTCTCGATGTCGACGATCAAAAGCGATTTCCGGAAAATGTCATCAATGTGCAGATCGGACCTGCAACAATGCAGGTCTCCAAAAAGCGGAGATCTGGCGGGGCCGTGACCGGGCTCCTCGTGTGAACAGGCAGGATGCCCTGACACACTCCGTCACCGATACGACTTGGTCACTCCTATCGACAAATATTGGGATTGATTATTCTGATCCTCCTCACGCTATGAGTGCTTTTTGTATTCCCGAAAACTGCCGACCTTATGAAGTCTTCTCGCTGCACCATAAGCTCACAATTCCTCCATTTCACAGCCGAACCAAGCTAGATAGCGAAAGCCACAGTCCTTGCACCACAAGATCGCGGTCCGCTCTAATGCCAATGCTTTCAATTGATACCAATGTGGTGATTTCGACGAAAGACCCTTCCGGGAAAGAACCCGCAGTTGTGATGCACGCCCCGGCAAGATGCCTACCAGCAAAGGTGCAAGATCAATCGACACCCGAAGCACAGACTAGACTACATCAGTGCCGCGCAGCCCAAGTAATAACATCTTTCGCGGTGTTCAGTCAAAGGCTGGCATATTTCGATAAAGAAAGGACTGAATTTTGCGACTCGGACTCATGCATGCCACATGAGAAGATACTCTCAATCAATCATCTGAACGACGCGATGCTGCGTGTGATGTACAGCTCTCTGTCTGGAATGATCCTCTATGGTATGTTTCTTGTACACCTAGCCTTCCACGCCTATAGACCATGAAGTGGCTCATGTGCTCACTGCCCCACAGAAAGAGAGATAGAGCAAGGCACCCTGATCGAATCGATGGATGTGGATGTCACTCGTCGCTCCTTGGGCTGGCTGTGCAAGCCGTCTACACAGAAGACGCGTCTTCCTCAATTGGCCAGGAAACGAGCTGATAAGAAGAAAGGCACTTCAATGTTGCGAGCACGGCTCCACATAGTTGTCGAACTTCTTGCACTCCACGCGATGGCCATCAAACGACGGTCCAAGAGGAAGTGTTTGACTGACGGTACTCATACCGCTAAAGTCGTTGATTGTTCGACTTCATGCACTTTACCTGGGCTAGCAAGCCCGGATGATGTGGTCTCCCCGCTGTTCGACGCATTCATGTCCTTGGACACTTTTGCGACGGTGAATATCGTATCCTCTTGGATCGCAACTATCGTCCCCGATACTGAAGGGCAGGTGGAATTGATGCTGTTAATGTGGTCGTATATCTATATCATTCTCAACGGCAGCCCGATCACTCTTCAGCTACAGAGCTAACGTTGACAACAATACCTGCCAATACTGCTTCGTGATGCTTCGGAAAGGGTTATGATTGGTATTGTCATGCGCCGCTTCTGTTTCACCTGCATCTATCCACTTGTCGTACTATGCATGTTTATTATGTTCCACCACTAAGATACCTTTGCAGATAGTGATAATCATCTCTTTTTTTCATGTAAAAAATTGAAAAAACCTGAACGGATACTAGTCAAAACATATTACCTAGAAGGAAGAGTAGATTCACTACTTACTGGGTGGATGGACGGGCCTGCGGGGATAGGAGTTAACCGGCAATCTCCACCCGAGAGAGATGACATAACCATATCCGAGGATCCGCCCTATCGATAAGCGTCGGTCAGCAATGAGCAAACAACATCCCCCCCCTTCTCTCCAGAAGCATGGGGCAAAGCGCGGCCTGCCCTCAAAAAGCACCAATCAATTTGCCGGCCAATTGGAGCCTCGTGGCTAGTCTTGCTCTGCAGAGACGGATCACCGGTTCAATTGGCAGGGTGTCTGCTATGACCCTTGCTGAATTCACACTGTTTGCACCACCACCCTCTCCCCCGTGTGGCTGATAATGAGTTCATCTGGTTTGCCCCCCGCTGTTAGCGGCGGTCCCCCCGGATCTTCTCCTCCCTCTCACCAAGGAGCATCGGATTCAGGGTGGCATCCGGCTCGGGAATGGCTTGAGGAAGACGAAGACGACGACGAATATGAGGATATGGACTATGAGCCCAATGAAACTGACGAAAGAGACGACGACGATTCCGATATTGAGCCGTATGACGAGGAAGATAACGACGACGATCTAGACCACATTGATATCGATGGTGCTAATCTCAGTACTGTTCCCCCCCCCCCCCCCCCCCCCCCCCCCCCCCCCCCCCCCCCTCCCTCTCTCGCGGTTCTCCCCCCGCTGTCTCTGTTGGGTGGGGTGCGTTTGGGGGGTTGGTGTGTTTGTTTT
>WOUI01000409.1:0-29175 GCA_012184565.1 Aspergillus floridensis | reverse complement strand
AACAGACGAAAAAAAGGGGCAGAACACCCAAAAAGCGGGACAAAAGGGCCGCGCAAGGGCGGGGGAGGGGGGGGGGGGGGGGGGGGGGGGGGGGGGGGGGGGGGGGGGGGGCGGCATGTATGTATGTAACAAGCGACTCGTTTCGATCTACCGTTTTCGGTCTGAGGCTCGGAGGGGTGGTGATCAGCATGCAAAGGGCTTTTTACTGTGTTGGGGGCGCGAACGCAGAGATGATAAGGCGCGCGGGGGAGCAGCACATCCATGACATGGCAGCTTGGTTTGGTCTGGTCTGGTCTGGTCTGGTCTGGGTTGATAGGGCGAGTGCCCATTGCCCAGTGGTGGAGTTAACTGTACAGGATGGATGGAGGGTCGAGGCAGGGCATGCAGCCCGCGATGATTGGGCCGTGCGGATGTAGGGAATGAGATGATTTGCTGGCTGGGCTTTATCTGGGTAGTAGATAGGCATCAATCTCTCGTTCTTGGATGGGTGTACGCTCCAGAACTGGAGGCAGATCAGGTTGCTTATCAGCTTCAGCTTCGGCTTCACTGCGAGACAGCAGCCCCATGCAGTGACTTGCAGCCCTTGCACGATGGCTCCACGCACTTTGCATCTACCTGCCTCCCCATCTGAGAATGATGGAGATGGAGATGGCGAAGTGCAGCAACCCCTCTCAGGTAGTCTTCTTCCGCCTCAACTTGCATCGTAACTGGGTTCGAGCGTGTCTACACAGGAGATAGCTACACAGACACGAGATAGCTACGATATCCAACCAGGCTCGGTTGTTATCACAGCGGGATGCGGGGGAACACAGCAAGATAGCTACGGTACATGCAGTACAGTATCTACTCTACCGCAGCTGACCGCTATCAGGGCCCTTAGACAGGATACCACTTTTTCTCGGAATGGGCACAGAGTGCAGCGCATTGCAGTGGTTGGTAGGTTGGTGTCTGGATCTATTGAACCGAAGAGGAAAAACCGAGTCGACCTCTGCATTTCCTGGAAGGGTAAAGCTATCCCGGGGGGTGGTGGTGGTCATGTGCCACCTTAGTTACCGATTGGTGCATGCATCTGTACTCTCTGTACAGTCCAGAGCGAGCAATCCAGGGTATATATATACTATGTAGCATAGCATGGCATTGCATAGCATATCTTAACAAAAGGGTGGTTGTAAACTCGTCCAGCTCGAGAGAAGTCGGTAGAATTGTACTATGTATGTCCTTACATTCCACAAGAAGCAAACCCCGTATACCCAGACAATCTAAACACCATCCCCAGCCCTCAAAGCACATACACCAGACAGCATTACAAGAATCAACTCCCTCAAGCAACACCACCCACCCCACAGCCAACTCCAAATCCTCTACACAACCCAACCTCAATAGCAACAGCAATATCAACAGCAAGACCCATGAGTTATCCTAACCCTCCTATATCTAACCACCCCAAAAAAAACCATCCTACAACTCACAAAGAACGAAGCAAATCCCACCCCCGAAAACCCTGGATCAACCACCTAACGTGAGATCTGAAACGAAAGCGAACTTACCGGTAACTTATGTTTAATGATTATCATCCGGCACAAAACAACACCGGCAAGTTAAATCCACAATCCACAATCAACCCCATGACATCATTTCTACACTCCCCAAAACACCCGATTGTGAGGGAATGATCGGGGTGGCGAGAGAGATGTTGAGATGTAGTCAATGCAGGTACCCGCTTCTTTTTTTTTTTCAAGGTTCGGGCTTAGGATGAGGGACTTAGTCGGCATGTATGTATGCACTTGTACGTGAGAGTATCGAGTTAGGAAGAGGATGGATACCCTGCACGTATGTACCGAGTACAACTCTCAGGAGTCTGGTTTCTGTAGTGGGTGGGGACAAGTGGGCAGTGGGTGGGCATCGGGAAATTCTCGCGTGCCCGGGACGATGGAGAAAAGAGCCGACCATTACCAGAGGAGGAAGTCCAGGTACCGCACGCGTGTTTAAGATCAACTGTGTCGTCATTGTCTCGACAAAAGGAAAGTTTTCCCATCGATGGGTTGGTGGAACGGATGTACCCGCACAGAAATTCCCAGGTGGTTCAGGTGTTCAACCACAGGCTGTATATTTCACGATGATCTATACCAAATAATCGAGCTAATGTCCATACATCGAGGCTAGAGTAAGTACATGGTGGCGGGATAGTACAGGCCCATTGGGTGCATGGTGCCCAGCACAGCTGCCACCGGCCAATCAACAAATGTCTTAAACAATGCAATTTTCAAGGTGTGCACAGATGGCCGCAGGACGAAAAAACAACGGTTCAGGTACAGCTTAGCTTAGCTTTGACACTGACAGAAAACGGTAACAACAGAAAAAGAAAAAGAAAAAAGGCAAAGAGCATCATAACAGGACTCTGCTATCTATTAGAGTATGTACTGCAGCCTGTGCTGGTGGCACAGGTCCTGTGTGTCGATATACACGAACTTCGACCATTGAAATGGCGAGGAAAGGTTGTAGAGGAGTTAAAGGGGGTGTCGAAAGGAGGTGTGGTTGTCGACATCAAGCGGACAATTGATGGGAGGCCTGCATGCATTGCACTGCACTGCACTGCACTGCAACACTGAAGCGACCGTGACTTCTTCCTCCGGACCCAGGCCGATCAAAGATGCCTGTGTGAGGTTGTGTTCGGTCGCTGGGGATGTTATCCTCCTCTCGGATCTCTCTCTCCCCCTCTCCCCCTTTCTCCGATCGAGGTTCATGGCGTCATCGGTCAAAAATACATGACGCGTAGATGATCGAGGAGAAAGAGGGGGTGCAATGCAGTCGGTCGGTTGGCTGGTCAGTAAAAGTGCGCTGGCTGGGAAAAGCGGGGTTCGGTCGGCGGAAAAGGGGAGAAATAGCGAGGAACCGGATGGTTGGTCGGTGGCGGAGATGGTGTGGTGGGTCGAGCTCATCATCATCTCCCAAGGCAGTCGAATAAAATGTGTGTGAAATGTCGAGACGATTATGTGACAAATGGGTATCATAACACCGCTGTTTTCGCCGAAACACGCAAATCGAAAATTGACATAGACATAGGAGAGCGCAAATGCAATAGAAACAAACGCAAGGAGACGGGTTTGGTCGGTAATCGACTGATACTCTAGTCCGGGTTTGTGAGCTAGGATTATCGTTAGCCTGAGACATAGCATCATCAGAACAAAACACATGACTGACCCGTAGAACAGGACGAGAATAGTCCTCGTTGTCTTGCAGCGATGCATCGCTGTCACGACGACCATTGGCAAACAGAACGGTATCGGTCTTCATGCGGTTGTCCGTGAAGGTCGGCAGACGGTGGGCGGCGATCGACGATCCGGCCGATAGCGTATGACTATGGTTATCGGAAAACATGCCCTTCATGAAACTCATCTGTGAGCCTTTGCTTTGTCTTCCGTCCAGTAGGATGTTCTGTACACTTGGATCAGGGCTGCTCGCACGCTGCTTGCGTTTCGCGAAGAAGAGAACGAATATCAGAGCAACGATTGCAAGGGCACCACCAATGGATCCCACCACAATACCAGCAATCGTACCCGAGCTCATGCCCGAGCTGCTAGTGGACTTGGACGACGTGCCAGTACTGGACGCCGTCGCGGTCGGCTGTGGTGCTTCAAGAGTGACCGTCTTGACCGTACCCCCGGAATTGGTCTCGGTCGACACAGTCTGGCCAGTAGTTGTAGTGGCAGCTGATGTCGTAGAAGACGATTGTGTCGAGGATGTCTAAGAGAAGTCAGTGTCTGTGCGGTGGTATTGTTCATACAGTCTCTTCGAATCGCGACTCGTTAAGGATGCGCCACAATCTTATCTAGAGCATTTATCTCGACCGAGTACGATGTGGTCCCTAGCGGTTTCACTTGATCGAACCGCATTCCAATCGAGCCCCGTAGTACGCATCCTTCACCAGTACGATAACAAAGATTCCGGCCAAGAGTTTTACTGACCGAAGTTGATGTGGTTGAGGTGGACGAGACGGTCGCGGTGCCTGATGGCTGGTTGCCGACAACTTCGACGTAGGCATACAGGCCCTTGGAAGTACTTCCGCAGCTATCATCCGGATACCCAGGACAATCTTGGCTGCATTTCGAGTTGTTCACATTGGTTGCAGAATTCGGAGCAATGTTCGAACACCAGCAGTCGTAGCCTTGCAGGATACCGAACGCATAGGAACTGCAATGATCCTCGCAGAGACCGTTTGACTGGAATGTACTCTCATCTATAAACTGTCAGAACCGAGCCGAAAGCTGCCATAAACGACGACATACTTGCGGCTTGGGAAGATCCCGTGTTCACGGACGAACAGTAGGTGATGGACGAGGAGACCGACACTGGCCAGGCGAGTAAGGCGATCGCCCCGAGCAGTGACGGGAGCACAAGCTGAGCCCGCATGGCAGGCAACGATCTCACCAGCAGGGGAGGTGCCGGGAATTAGATGCTCGAGTGCAGTTGAAGTGTCGTACGTGAAGTCAACTTCAAGGTTGCTGCTACGAACAACCGAACTGAGTGAAGTGAAGTTTTCGAGAGGGATAGACGGCGACCTCCTTAATTCGAGTCGACTGGTCCGAAAGGTATCACGCTTTGCAGTCACCACACCTTCCAATCAGCCGATCGGTCGGTCTGAAGAAATTGTTTGCAGGTTCTTCCAAATTGGAGAATGTTATGCGCAAGGCCCGTGCCGAGATCGGGGACGACCTAGAGCTTCCACAATTGCTGGTCGGATCGGTGTCCCGCCAAAGGTTCCCTTTGGGCTTGGTTGAAGGTAAAAGTAGCTAATGTCGATCAGCCACCAACTCCAGCGGCCACATCGAGCACTGATACCTACCAGAGATTTGACCACACGACGGCTCCGGGTCGAATTGAGACAACGAGAGGCAGTGGGAACTTGGCGAGCAATTGAAGAAGGCGTTCTTACAAGCGAAGGGACGCGAAGCCAGAAATTGAGGGGAGAGGAGGGGGGAGAGAATCGAAGGTACAGGATTCGAGGCGACACCGGTAGGATTAGCAGGTTATCGGCATCGTCACCTCCGAACAGGGGAGGGGGGGAAGTGAATGGCTTGCTAGGCAAGGAACAGAGCGATCGTATGGAGCCGGAAAGGCAGCGCAGATAAGGAAGAACAGAGAACAAACGAAGCGATCGTGTTAGTTGGTGAACTAGCTCACTTAGAGTCTAGAAAGAGAACAAGAGAACAAGAGGGAAAGAAAGAGAGTAAGAGAAGGTGAGAAAAGCAAGAAAAGCAAGAAATCCAAGTAAGTTGCAAGTAAGTGTAAGTAACTAAACAGATGGGGGAGAGTTTGGTTTGACTGCTCTGGGTAAGGAAGTTAGTGTCTTCTTCTGGTTCGACGAACTAGTCCAGTACCCGTACTGCAGCAGGACCAGCAGCAGCACAGTAGAAGCGGCGGGCGTCGTAGTCACTGACTTAGTCCTTAGTCTGAGTCTTGGTCTTAGTCTTACCGTAGTCTTAGTGGTAAGAACCAGGATGGGACCAGATCCGGCTCAGTCCCGATGTTCCACCCGGTCAGCCAGTCATCACTCTAGAATTGGTGTTGTTGTGTACGGTAGGTATATAGTATAGACTGGACTCCAGATACTCGTAGATAATGATCAAGCACTACTACCACCATGAAAAGGCAAGTAGAGAACAGTTCATGGCGATGTCTCTGATTGAGTCGCCTGCATACAATAAGTTACATTCTCGTGTACTTTGAATAACAAAGTAAAGAAAAGGAAAAAGAAAAAAAAAAAAAGAAAAGAAAAAAAACACCACAACACCAAAAAAAGAATGGGACTAGAAAAAAAACAAGAGGCAGAAAGAATAAAAATAAAAATCCGGCTTACCCGCTTGGGAGTGGGGCCATGCAGGCTACATTCGGGTTTAGTGGCTTCACCAACCGTCGGGACCATACGCGTCTTTGCTGGTACGGAGCATTAAGGCAATCTCCTCGATTCGTCCAGTCAACACTAGACTAGACACTACGGAAGTACGGAGTACTAAGTACTAAGTCGAGAGACTATCTTGAGTTTGGTGCTAGGTAACCACGGACGGACTGGTTGATCTCCGCCTTGATATGAAAAAACAACACTCTCCCTCTATAGAATCAGTGTTATCACTCACTGACTGACACTTACTGACTGACACTCACTAACTGACAGTGAGCGACCTCGAGATTAGACTCAGGCCAAAGATAGAGAAGTATCTGGAACCACTGACTCCCGCCCCCAGTGCCGTGTAGTGGACACCTCGTACCTTACCCATCTGGTACCCATCGGCCTACATCCATACGTGGACCGAATCCAAATTCCGATCTGCTAGGAGTCCTCAACAGGATGCTTACGATACGGCGCCACCGCAATTGGACCTACTACGGAGGGAGGTGGGAGAAAAAAAAAAAAAAAAGAGGCAGGAAAGGAAGCAAATGGGCCACAAGTGGTGATAAAAGGGGGGCCAAAAAGGTCTATGACAACAACAATAACAACAGACAGCAATAGCATCTGAACGAAGGAATGAAGCAATACTCAATCGTTACGGAGGATAACAACCATGCTGACAATCCAAATAATCACACAACTGAGAGGCGCAGTCCGGCCAGACAATAACACAAAAAACCCCCCAAATTTTAAAGTCGCAGCGAGCACCGGCAGGCCGCCCACCAAGCAAACCTCAATGTTTATTCGGCACAGATCCAGTCACTAGCTGCATGACACAGTGCGATAGATCCTTGTTCTGAAACATCATCCTGGGAGTGGGAAGAGGGCGATGGGGGCGGCCGCGATCCTCGGTGCCAATTTTCCTCTTCCTCCTTCCGATTCCTTTGTGACCTTCTTACCGAACACCGACAATACTTCAGTCTTATTGGAGAAGAGCTTGATCTGCGAATTTATTCTCTCTGCCTGCGTGCGTCACTCTGTCTGACACAGGCTAGGCGAGAGACGGCGGACGGGCAGCGGGGGAGTACGTAAAGTACGGAGGACAGTACGTACGTACAGTACAAAATTGCATGGTAAGGAGAGAGAGAAAGTGGAAGGAAGATGGATCTGCCGGGGTCAGCCACTTTTGTACCCGAGCCAAGTTATTCAGCGTTTGAGAACAGGCCACGGACGCAGATCCGGGGCTGTCAATTGGTGGGAGCTGATCAGGCACTGCGTGGCCTACTTTCACGGCTTGCTTGGTCGAGATAAATGACTGTTTTTTCGTGGTTGGGGAAGTTCAGGGCTGACTAGGTCGATCGAGATGGCTTGTTCGGTTGGAAGAATATTACTGTTTAGCTTGGAGGAAAGTAGTAAAATGTCAACAAACAGAAAGATTGGTGTTGTTGCCTGAAAGCTGACCGCAAAAAGGTCTTCTTTCTCTTGTTCTCAGTTGACGGGTGACTGATGCCCCGGGCCTGCCCCGGGCCGATGGTGGTGGCCCGTCCCAGCAAAGAAAGAGGTAACGACCACCTCTGTATTGGCACGGCAGATTTAGTATTATTGCATTATTATTTGCTCTGCACTGCACTGCACCACTTGCTGCAGCACTCGCCACCGCACAGGACAGCTGCTGGTCTTAGAATCTGCACCGGTGGAGTCGCAGCCCAGGCGAGACAAGACGGAACACCGTGGTCTAGAAGGGATCGGAGCTGACCAGAGTTGAGCTGTCCGCGTATGATGTGATGTACACATATGTATTCGATGAGCTGGGGATGATCGAGAGGGGGCTGGAACAGGCGGGAAAGAAGTCCAGGAGTATCTAGACTCTCGGATAGATTTCAGTGCCTTGAGGAGGGATCCATGATGAGAAGAACCACGTCTTCGTAAACTCACTGGAAGCATCCAAACCAGGACTCGAACGAGCGACCGTGGGGGTGTGCCCATGAGTGTGGAGCGAAGTGATGGATGGGGGGTTGGTTTGCAGCCGGTCAGTCCCGTTGACACACCCAAGGAAATGTCCACTGCACCGTCCAGTGCATTCCAAGGTTCGATTATCCTCGTGTCAAAGCCCCCAGGCACAGCGTACAATTGGAGCATTCAGGCGGAGACGACAGCCAGACAAGCTTCGGCTATCTCCAGACCAGCCATGCAGTTGTGTAGGTGGGCGCATCATGATTACGTGGGGGATGCTGTTGGTGGTGCTTTCGATGATGGGCAACGGAGAAGTCAACTTCCGACCGGGCTATTCGAGGTTCAAGACTTTTTTTTACTGTACAGTATGGAGTTACCTCGATGATATTCCGCGGGTCCTCCACGCAAACCACCAAGAAACTCGCACGCACGCACGGGGCTGGCTGGCTGAGGAGTTCCTTCCTCGGAACTTCCAAAGGATGGGATGTTCACCCACCCGTGCATTAACTTCCCATTGTTGTGTGCACATGCAGCTATATCCCTGGAGGTGCGCCCTACTACTGTACGCATCATCAAGCAACTAACTTCTCCGTACGGTGTACGGAGTAGACTAGCCTACGGTAGGCTTCGTGCAGGGCTGCGTGTCAGCCAATCCATGGCGGGTTATCAAATCTACCCCATTGCTGGGCACATGCACCGGCGCAGAGCTAAGAGAGTTGATGACGACAATACTGGAGCTGCTCTTCCGAGATCCCGTCCTTAGGTTTTGAGATCACAGTTGACTACGAGTACGAGCAAGGCTCAGCAAACCACTCCCATCTCCAGAGCTCCGGTGTTGTTGTGGCCATCGCTTTCTGAAGCAGACTACCAGCAGTATCAGCAGTCGGGCGAAATCCTCAAACATCAAGACAGGAAAACCAACAAGACAGGAAATGAAAGAGGGATGGAAGGGGAAGAGAGGAAGTTTGCGGGAGCTACGGCTCTCCCACGGATGAAACGCGCCCCAAAAGGATGACAGTGGCACTGACAAGAGAAGAAGAAAACCTAATTGACTTCGGGATATCACCTCCTCCATCATCATCAACATGTGGCTGGTGCAAGACGATGGTTTCCTTGACTTACTGTACTCCGTAGTATCCGAAGATCTGCCAGCCATCTTCCTACAAACTCCTATACGAGGAATTTCGATACAGGCACACTTCACCTCACCCCAGAAGTCAAATAGACGATCCCTCCCAGACCGAGTAACCCACTAACCCTCCCCTCCCCCCCTCCCTCCCAATGCGAAACACCGCCAGCGAGGCGGCTGAGAAGTGGCTGAAGGGGGGAAAATAAAAAGTGGACAAGGATTGGATTAGTCAGTCCCTCACACGCCGATCACTCTCATCCCTCAATCTTACGAGTATAAGCGAAAGGGGAGACAGAGAGAGAGAAAGACAGCGATTCATAGGGCGTATATTAGTGACAATTCAGTCGAACATCCCTCTCTCACAGCAACCCAATAAGTTATCATCCGTAATCCAAGTCAATCCTCCAACCACAAGTACCCAACTTAACTCAAGGGAAAAGAATTCCTTCCGGGGCCAAAGGATCCAATCCCCAATCTGCGAGTACTCCGTCCCGTAATGTCTATTTCCACATCAGCACTGGCAGACAGCATGACCATCACCAAAATAGAATGGAATGATCATAAAGCCCATCAACTAATGAATACTTCCGTTCGTTCAAAGAGCTCGGCTTCTGCCACCACGGTAAGGCGAAAAATAGCAGCCACAGACAAACCTTGAAATAAGTCATTGGATAGTGTCTCTCATCGGCCCCTCCACAAAACCCCCCCTTTGTGGGACACTTTTAATTTGCTCTAGTGGCTTGTAAGTTGATCCACCGGCTGACTAGGCTTTGCTCCTAAATTTGGGAAGCTGTAAATACTATGTATGGAGTGTATGAACTGTACTCAAGACGGGCACTGTGGACTACCGATACGTACGGCTGTGGAGGACTGGATTAAGTTACTGTGTGTTAGATGGAGGGGATTAATAATGTGGGATCGGGTTGTCAAGCTGAGAGAGGCTCCGATTTGAGGGTGGACAGACGGGTGCCCAGTGAGAGAAATGGGGTTCTCGACACATTGATATGATGTGTAGTACTCCGTACGGGAAAGGCAGAGAGACGACGCTGGGAAAGGCTTTCTCTTCCCCTCTGTTTCAGTCATTTTTCATTGACTCCTAGACTTCGAGCCTTTCAGTTTGATAAAGCCGAGCAGGACTGTCAGAGTGAAAAATCAAGTCGGTCGGGATCCCAGCTGACAAGCCTGACAGGCCACCGCTCGATCTGTCAGATGGAAGGCTCCGTCCGGGTTTTGTCGTCGGGTACTACAGAGTTATGTATTCAGGCCCGGCACCGACTCGTCCTGTGACCTATCATCGGATGTTCGCTGTAACTTGATACGAGATTGAGGAAGACAAGTCAGACAGATGATGCTTGTGCCAGTCGTTGTACTTAGGCTCATTGCAAAAAAAGAAAAAGGGGGGGTCAGACGCCGGGTCTACCGTATACTGTGAAGCAGACGTCGAGATTGGAGTTGTGAAATAGCATTGAGTCACCCGATGCAGTGCATACTGCAGTAAGCCTTCCAATCCGGCTGCGTCTAAGTAATATCTTGAAGCGTAGATTGATAAGTCGTGTATAGCTCCAAACATGGAGGGCTGCTCCCAAGGGATTTAAGGCCAACCGATCACCTTGGACCTCACCAACTGTAAACCAAAACTCATTCGGGGTATCACACATGAAATGTCAATGCAGTTTCGGACACATGTGCAGCAGGCTTTCCACTCATGTACTGCTTCTGTAAGAAGTCAGCTATCACCATCGCTCCGCCCGAGGCGGTGGTGGCCTCCAGCGCCCTCCTTCTGCAACCATCTCTCGCTCCGTTCGTCGTCGTTCCTCTCGAGGGAAGCGTGGAGGTGGGCTGTCCAGCAGTAGGGGGCCGGTCTTGTCCGTAGCTGATGCAGGCAGCGGCGATGGTGGCGGAGGCCCAGGAGCTGTAGGAGAAGGCAACGAGGTTCGCTCGCGGTGGATCTCTTGGACCCGACGGCGGCGTGCGCGGCGAATGTCTTCCGAACGCTCGATCAGTGCATCCACTTGCTCCTATGCGAAAGCAGTCAGCTAGGGGCTCGCAGTGACGCGGCAGCGCAAGAGTGCGTCCGCACCTTCTCCAAGTAGGTGAAGATGAAGTACGACGTTTCTGTCTCCTCATACTCATAGCCCGCCCGTTCGAGGGCTTCCTTCACGATCAAGTCCCTCGTGATCTCGGTCCAGAGGCGCTCGCGATGGTCCTTGACACCGACAAACCGTCTTCCTATCCTACCAAACTGACGGCTTGAGTCTTCGTCGGACTGTCGAGGCTCACCAAAGCCACGCTTTGGATCCCAGTCAGGGTATCGCAACGCATCAGTGTCCGGCGGGGCTTTGTCATGTTTCGCTCGGGGGCTTGGCCCGATAACCTCAAGTTGATCCTTTTCCTTGAAGGACTTTTTCCTCGGCAATGGCCGATGGCCTGGAGGCGTATAATAGTCCTCTTCAACGAATTCTTCTTCCTTGAGGGACTCGTGGCTGTCGTCGCGGCTTACCACAGTGAGCACTTCTTTTTCGCGCTCAGCAAACTTCGCTTCGGGGGCAACGAGAGGAAGGCCGTCTTTCGAACGTCGGTAAGGGTCTGGATGCGGTGGAGGGTGACCGCCCCTTTTCTTGGGTCGAATTATAGGTATCTCATTCCTATCCAGTCGTCCTCTGGACCTCTCACTACCCAAGCGTTAGCTGCATACTCCAATGATGAAGAGCGACGCGTAGACAGACCGACGATGGGTCTCAGACTCGTAAAGGAGGTCTGAATTAGAGAGCCGAGGGCGATGAGTCCTTCGGTGATCTGAGTCGAAGTCAGCGCCATAACCAAGTTGGAGAGAGGGAAGCCAGAGCGAAGTACCCTCGTAGACATGCCTATCCGAGAAGGCAGGATATTTCTTTGGCGACGGAAGTCGAGACCTTTCCATCTCCGACGAAGACCGTCGGATCTCCTCTTCCTCCTCAACCACATCTCCACCGCGTCTGCGCTCTCTATACTTCCGGCGGAAGACCTCCTCTTTGTCCACTTCCTCGTCGAGCTCACCGTCCGCATCTTCGAGATCTCTGTGCCGGTGATGGCGGTGCTTGTGTCGCGTCCGCGTAGCAGTAGCATATACCGGACCGCTGCTGCGAGTGCGCTCATACTGCCGCTTCAGCAGCAACTCGTCCTGCTCCACATTCGGGTTGCGAAGAATCCCTCTCGGAACCTCTTTTAACTCTGCACTTCGTGACAAGTGGCCATGCTTCGGCCTCCCGTGCCTTCCAACAATAACCATATCCTCTTCCTCCTCTTCCGTATCACTCTCCTCGAGACTACTACTCTCCGACTCCGATGAGGAACTCTCTTCCTCCTCCTCTTCCTCCTCCAGAACAAACCTCTCCTTCTCCAAATCAACCCCGCGATACCTCGGCCTCCCCCTCCGATCCCTCTCCCTCTCGAACCCCCGCGTCCTCTCTCTCGGCTCAAGAACCTCTCGCACCGGCCGACGCACAGGCTTCATCGCCTTGAGCTCCCCCCTCTCCCTTTCCCTCACTAGCTGCGACGCAACCGGCGGCGCTGGGGCCACAGGAATCATCATCTCCGGGCCCCAGGCTCTCTCATCCCATATCCGCATCCGTTCAAACTTCTCAACCGGCACGGGCATCGGCGGTGCTGATGGTGGAGGCGGCGGAGGCGGCGGCGGTACTCGTCGGTCGTACCGTAGTTCCTCCTCTTCTTCTTTGAAGTGGCGGCGTCGGTCTCTCCCTCTGCTGTGACGGGAGTACGGATCGCGCTCGCGGCCGTAGATATCTTCTTCAACGGCGTCGTGGGCGTGTGATCTTCGTGGCATTGTGGAAGTTTTCTTTTCTCTCTGGGAAGGAAGGAGGTAGGTGATTCTCGTTTAGTGGAGAGTCGGCTAGTATTGTAGCGTTGATTCAATTGGGTAGGTTGAAGGGGAGTTATCTACACGGCGTGTGATAGGGAGATAGTAACGAGCTGGTAAATGTGTCTGGATGTTTGCGGGTGTCTCTAGTTGGCTTCATTAGGCGACGCGATTGTATTGTAGTGAGGATGATGGTGGGTGAGGATTATACGTTGGTGGAAGTGATTGAGGATTAGTTGTGGCTGTGGCTGTGACTGTGACTCTTCTGGCTGGAGAGGTTGTTTGTTGGGTTGGGCTGTGCGGGGTCTCTGTATGGGTGGAGGAGGGGAGCGATGATGACTCGTATTTGAGATTGATTTAAGACTTAAGCAGCGATGGAGAGTTTGCTTGTGGGGTTTAGGTTATGACGAGTAGACCATTTTTGTCAGTCGGGAGAAAGAGAGGATGCTGATGATGCTGATGATGAAGAGATTGGAGGTAGTGTTGTTGTAGCTGCAACAGTACTGTTGCACACACATCACATCGCATTAGTTGGATTGTTAGCCAGAAAGGCAAATGACCCCGCGGCTGTGATCGGCTGATGTCATGCTGCAGTGGGCTGCCTTGTCGGGCCCATGGGCTCGCTCGCACCCGTGGCCAGGTTCATGCGACTTGAGAGTGATGCTGGAGTGGTGTAGTGGTGTAAGTACACAGTATATTCGTTGCTTCTGATATCAAAATTGTTTGGTTGGAATGGTGGATGTTTTGGGCCGAGGATCTAGAGTGGGCTCACTAGGGACCATGGTTGACGCTCCCGCCTGGGACCGGAAGTTTATATAATGACGGGTGCATCCTCGATCATATACTTACACCACCACAGGCTGTAAAGGACATGTAGGAAAACTAGGCTTCGAAAGACAAAGATATCTAAGTGGCTGACTAAATAATAGTTCAGTGAGTGGCAGAACCACCAAAATCAGGCATTAATTATAATATGTAGTTCCTTGTTCAGTCTATAGACTACCAAAAAGATGAGCTGCATGTGTTGTAGTATGTCCATGGCGGCGCTCTTGACAATACGATTCGGGGGCAACGAAAAGACCCGAATGCCATGCGACGTCATTTACCAAGACCATTCTAGCGTGTTTGCTTCTGCCATGGATAGTGACTGAGCAGATGGTTTAATAGCCGGCCATGGGCTGTCCTCGGTCTATACGTCGACCGTCCGTCAAGTGGTAATGGCTGGAAATGCTGCCACAAAGTATAATTTGACACCGATTTATGAATGCAATCGTAGCTAATGAGCTTCACAGTCCAATCAATATCCTCGAAAGCCTTGAAGACATTGCCAAGCAAATGTATAGCAATCTACCCAAAATTCAAGCGGGTCTGTCCCCTTTCGGGCTTACCACGACCACTACGACCACCCCGGCTACGTGAGTGAGATGCTCCAAGGTTAGGTGGTGATGCTTGAGTCTGCGGGGAGCTTCGTGTGGCCTGGTTCTCTTGGTCTACCAAGTCTTTCGCAAAGTGCCAGTCGTCATGCTCAGCTCTCTCATGCTCAGGAACCGACTTGCCGCATCGACTGCAGGAATAGTAGGATAAAGCGTCAGCGGAGTTTCCTTCATCATCATCTGGTGGAGTGTCCCTAGCAGCTTGTTCAACCTCTGAACTTTTTAACGTCTCAGCTAGGCTTGTTTCAGTCGCTGGAGGCGACGCATCACCCCCCGAAGGCTTAGCGAAGAACCGTCGAATACCGTCGGGTTCAGTTTTGAGACGCTTCTCGTTCGGTTGTTGAGCATCTATCAAATCGTCGCTCGACAAGGACCGAGAATTCTGTGCAGACTTCGCTTGCTCCCCTCGAAGGAGAAAGGAGTCGATTGCCTTGTTTTTGGATACCCCGTCCTCGAACCCACCAACGCTCAGAGAAATGTTTGCACAGGGCCATGCGCGCCCGTCGATAATGACTTGTCGGAAAAGTGTCAATCCAAGGCTGAAGAGCAGGTCCTCATCAATTGGCGATGATCCTGGAATTGGGATCTGTCGTGAGCGGACCTGGGCGCCTTGCCTATGATGCAAAGCCACTGTTTTCGGGCGACGCTTGTGTTCCAGCACGCCATCCTCGACGAGACGACCATAGATATCAGCTGCGAAAATGCGCAGCCACTTCTCCGCTTGATCGAGATTGTTGATGCTCGGTCGGAACGATTTAGCCGAGAGCATGGACTTGATCTGCGTTCGAGAGTTGACTTCACTTCGATCGTCGCCTCGAATGATACCGTACAGCCAAGTGGCGGTATCATCATCCAGCTTGGCTCGGAGTTGTTCCAGCGGGATCTTCAACAGATCACTCACCTGCTCTGTTCCAAACATGGCAGTAACCTGATCCCCGAGTTTGCCCCCGAGCATCCGGATTTTCGTGAACTTGAACCCTCCCAGAAAATTCTGTACCGCACGATTCCTAATTATCGTCTGCTTATTGGGCTTGTTGCAGGCGCTTCCAAGTTTCGCCATCATCTTGTTCCTCGCAACTCCCCCGGAGCAGGTATAACCAAGGCTGTCCCAAACAGCTTTGCGGACCGCGCGCACAACCTCAGAGCCGATCAAAATGGCGATGTCGTCCCAGTCCGGGTCATCCACTTCCGTCTCGTTCTCGTCCAGATCGACCAAGCAATCTTCAGTGCTCCATGCCAATGCAGTCGTTGGCGGGGGAGGTAGCCGCGCAACCCGATCATCGATATGCGACCCGGCGCGCAGTTCAGGGTACCGCTCAAGCAAGATGCCATATACGATAGGCGACAAGTCCATGAAAACTTCGTCAACGCTGGCTTTCTCAAGACCAGGTTGCGGTACGGACGCGCCCGCGAGTCCCTCGCCGGATATTTTCGCATGCCAGCGGGACAGTTCCTCCTTCATCACCTTGAGGATCTTGCGTGACTCCGCCCGGTATGGATCCAAGCACACTTTATCCGTGCCCACCCGCTTGAAAGCGTCGTCGCGGTAAGCCCATTTCCCGCCCTCGCCCTCTCGGAAGGTTGCAACATGCTGCAGGACAATGTCGGGACAGAGCTTCTTGGCTTCACCGGCGGAGATCATTCTCGTGATCCCGAAGGAGCGGGCGGGATAGTTTATGGCGATGAGCGAGTCCCACTGTTGTACGGCGAGGGGCACGTCGCGCGGCGTGCCCAGCCGCACCATCTCGCATTGGGCGTAGAAGGCATCGAGATCCACGTGCGCGATCACGCGAAGAGGCGTCGCCGTCGAGCCTTGCCTAAGAAGTTGGAGTTGGCGATAGGTGAACTGAGACTCGGGTCTCAAGGGATCGCTGGACGAAAAAGTCGGTTCCGGAGAAGAGCGTGACATAGCGAAGAGAACAGTGTCATGGCGGATTGAGGGGCGATGACTGTAGGTCAGAAAATCCAAAGTGAGACGTATTGCGTCGAGTCAAAGCTCTATAGATGATCCATAAAGATACACGCGCGCATCCTGGGCACTGGATATCCAGGCTTGGTTAGTGATTGAAGTGCGTTGGAAGGAAGTTCGAGAACCCGGGGCCGGGCCAGAAGATCTCGCTTCCCAAAGAGGTTAGCGCCATCATTGAGCCCGCCGCCGTAGTCTTAAGGTTTAAACTCGTGGATGCCTCGCCAGCAGTACGAAGTATGGAATCAGGAGATGCTCGACGCACACTGATCATATTGTCAAGCCCAGAAGACTCAAAGTAACCCAGATGTATAGAGTGGGTGTTGACTTGCCTTCACAATTCATAGTCTACAGTACACATACAGCGGACATTGTTCGGTGACAGCCCAAACCTGTGTTGGGTAGGTAAATTCTCGAGACAATATCCATTACTTGGTGCCAAATCGGGGTTTATTTGGCATGAAAAGGTGATCAGATTGCTCCGTATAGTCCGAGTCATTGACTTGAGGTAACAGGCATCCTGACTTCTGATGCAAGCCGAGGCAACTGCAATGCCAAAAGTTAACTGATGCCAGCGGATACACGGAATAGAGTTGACTGTATGTACAGTACATCACAACCACAGGTCAGAGAAGAAAAGCCATGATATCATGTCATGCCGAGTCACGGAGGATATGCGTGCTGGATGTTCAGTGAGCTCATAATGTAAGGCCAGGACTCGGAGGATATGCAGCTTCACCGACTGCCATTGTATGAATATCGCTTCGCGACCGCAGCAGGATACGGTACAATAGGCAGTGGTGCTTCACCCCTACATGAAGGTGCAGCCGTTCGGCCGACGATGCACTGCTGTAGCTGCAAGATCTTTCAATGCTTCTGATTCAAGAATCCTGCCCGGGCTAGGTTGCAGACAAAGAATGCAATCATACAATAGCACGCTCCGAGTCGAACTAATAGCAAGCATCAGTATAGACTCTGGTGGAGCGAGACAGCCTCTGATTCGGGAAGAATATTGCATAACATTTTCCAAAGAGAGGAAACCATCAGATCATGATCAGTCAGTCACCGGTCAAAATGAGACGGTTGACGCAGGCATTATGGAGACAATGCGGCAGAGAGGACACCTGGTAGGATCTCATTCGAGCATATGAATGGGTCCAAAACTTGGAGATCTCACCGCCGTGCAGTTGACGGAACAGCTTCTGTGGGAGATGCATATAAGGCCGTGCACATTAGTCTATGAGCAACATAGTGAACGTGATCTTTGAGCTCAGACACTGTTGGGCTATGTCCGCCACGGCTGAGGAAGGAGGGTGAAAGCCGCGCGAAGCAGAGTAGAGTCCCCTGAGAATATTGTGAAGGTGACGAACATGGTCGGTCGCTCTTGTAGCAGAACTGGGCTTCGAGACCACCAGGTCGGTCAGCTTGGTCAGCTGGGTGAAATTGAGATTGTGATTATGCAGCAGGCCGAGTGTGGGCGCTGGCGATTGTGTTCCTGGGAATCAATTCGCTGCATCAAGGCCGCAAAATATGGAGACGACGATGCTGGATTATTCGAGACTTTCTAGAAAAGGGAATTAACTTGACTTTGGGTCTTGGTGTGTCTGTACTCATACTTTCATGGCCTGTCAAGTTAATGTGATTTGCCTTGCGACGTTGGTAGGCCCGTCACTGTCTTGAATGTTGGAGCTCAGCATCTACATCCTGAGAAGAGGGCTGCAGTGTAACCCACTGTCGCAGCTCCACAGGTACATTGAGCCCCGACTAACGGCCCGAGCAGAAGTTTAGTCACTTTAGCCACTTTAGCGAGGCCAGTCCGTCGCTCACGGAATGCGCCAAATGGGGAATCCGAGGCTAATCTGGCGTCGGGATAGGCTGCAGAGTTGCAGACGGGATTAGTGCCCCAGGCAATAAACGGGCGGATGGGCGAGTGGATGAGTGCCCAAGCCGCCACTCACGCATTCCTGCCCAACCTGTGTTCATATCCCAAACCCTGACCAGCGACAGGCTGGAGACTGTGGCCAATCTTGTTTGGAGAAAAATCGCATCACTGACAAGAAGAAAACCTCTAAAAGCATGAAGACTTCGGAATCTGGAGTACCAATACTTCATTGACTCAGTAATATCGGAAGGGATCGATGCCAGTCCAAAAGCCACGGTTAGATGCGGATGAATCTGTACTTTTGTTGGCCTGATAGGTGTTTTCGTGGCGAGCTTTGTCCTATACTGATGCTCGTACCTAGAGACCAAGTGTGCAAGTTATGGCTTATAGAATGAATGGCCATATTTCTTTCTTGCAAATTGTGCGATGATGAACGATGCAGCTTTTTTTTGTGTAACACGCATTTTCGAAGATGGAGCAGATGTACAGTACATTACTTGATCATCTGGCAAGCACTAGCAGCTGGCAACTAATAGTTTCGACTGGGCGGTTCTTTGGCCACTCGAAGTATGTGTACATAGTTGGTAGCGGCGGACGTCGTTGCTGACTCATCGGACCAAGTCGCTTCGTCTGTTCTGGTGGATGAAGCCTTCCTAGGTATTTTCAGGTCGAGCAGAGCACTAAGTCATGCCCCAAATAATCAGTATTCGACCTGGGATCCAAATGACGATCGAGTGGACAGCCAGACCAGCATCACTTTGGTACCATGATTCCATGCCCAGTCTGATGCTTGGTCTGACAACGCCACTGATGGGGACTTTTGCTCGGGTCATCTAATCTTCCCCATCGGGAGTTTTCCACCGGTCCACCAGAAGAGGACAGCTCCGCGGGTGAACCATGGCTCGAAGCATAATGATCAGGGACAATCAGGTACAATAATGATGGATGTATGTACTATGTAATTATGCTATTGACGGGACTGGCTGAGATGCAACGACTAACTACCATTCTTTTAGCTCTGGTTGACCTTGAAAGCAAGTAATGAATCGAAGCAACAGCAAAGAGGAAATCAGAAGAGATCAATAGTCACGGCATTTGGTCAGTTGGCCCTCCCAAGAGGGTTCCAGTTCGGATGAGGATCGTCATAGTCATCGAATTATAATCATTCAACAGCAAGCCGCACGGGTAGGGGCAGGAAAATCGTCTGCACTCGATATCCAACCACTGCCCCAGGATGTGAGGCGCTGACGCCCTAAGAGTCAATGCAAGTTTTTAGGGGGGTCGGGGTGGGAAAGCAGAGTCATCTCTTGCTCATCATGGGTTAATGGTAAAAAAAAACATTACCTCTCCTCTTCTACTCCGTACTGGGGAAGGAGGGGGTGCAAAAAGGCAAAAAAGAAGAAAGAACTTAAGAAGAAGAGAGGATGGAGGGTCTAGTTGGTGGAGTCAGTCGTGGCACCAGACAATGGCCAGGCAGCCCAAAAGCCGGCCCAACAACCCAATCCAATCCACTCACAGCGCCCTTTTCTTCCCTCCCACTTTCCGCCTGCCGGTCTATTCCAGTTGCTCCTCTTCTCCCAGTCTCTCTCTCTCTGTGTGTGTGTGTGTGTGTGTGTGTGTCTGCGCCCCCTCCCGTCCCTCCCTCCCTCTTTCTCTCTAGCCTAGTCCGCAAAGCTCCTCCCCCTCTTTCGCTTTTCTCATTTTCTCCTCTCTCCCTTTACCCTTTTCGCCTCTCAGCTGGAAAACTGGAAGGTTTCTTCTCTCTTATCTTCTCCCCCCCCGTCTGTCTTACTTTTCCTTTCCCACTCCCTCCCTTTAGCTCTTCTCTTCCCTCTCCCATCTTCCCTTCCCCCAACTTCCTTAACCCCTCTCCCCCTCCACCATCACCATTCTCTCACCTTTGTTCCCTGGCATTACTCTGTCAGCTCAAAGATTCTACGAGTTTGTATAAGGTGTGTCTCGAGAGACATCAAAAAGGAGAAGAAATCCACTTCTTCCTGCAGGAATTTGAAAAGAGAAAGATCTTTGCAACCTTTCTCTCATCCTCCTGCCAGTGACTTCACAACCTCGGACCGTGATCAACCAACAACAACTTCGCTCCGATCCAGACATCTGCCTCGTTCGGACCTTTGCCTATAACTTAGCTGTCTCTTCCATTTCTGGTTCACTTTTAATGCACAAAGTGACCTGAGGCGTTTCAAATCGTTCTTCACCACCTTCCTGGATACATACATCAAGCGCCCATTCCGGATTTGTTTCTTTTCTTCACGCCGGAAATAAAGCCAGATATACCACCGTGGGAACTCAACTTCGTCTCGTGTTCTGCATTTGTGCTTGTGTCAACCAAGAATCGGATTAGCCTTTAGTTCTCAGCCTTGGATCCCCTGGACACAGCCTCTTAGAACTGCACTTCGTTCCGTTTCTTGTTCCCAAGCAACCCAAGAGACTATCTATCTACCGTCATCTTCCTCTGGACCCGTCGGCTATTCCTTGCTCTCCTGGATCTCCTTTGGCCACTTGGACCCGTTGACTATAATTTAATAACTGGAAACCGTTTATCCCTGGACAATATGACTGGCCGTCATGGATTTGAAGGACGCCCGGAGCGTCAGAACGAATATTTCATTCCTGGTGATGGTATCAGTCGGGAAGTTATCCAAGCAGATATTTGCCGTTACCTCGGGAATGATGCTCTCGTAAGACCTGGAAACCACAATGTTTGTTCCCCAATGTTCTTGCTGTACTTTCCACCATGCCACGGCACGACTGATGGCAGCAGCTATCTCTGAGGACACAAGACTGATACACATGAGCAGGGTCGCCAAGGCTACTTCATTCGAGCCTACCGCAATCTCACCTCTGTATGTTCTTGCACAAGCGCATCGCAGCGGTCATCATCCACAATGTACATTTCAACTGACTATTCATGCAGGAAATGATTGCTGATCTCAAAGCCGACTCTGCTCGGTGGGAGGCAGACGTTTCACGCCGAATGGACCAAGGCAATCCCAGAGGTAGCTACGCTCACGACTACAGTTATTCCCAGGCGCCTAACATCTCTCCCGCAACCTATCCAGCCACCACCATCCATGAAGGACGTCAACAAGGAGGCCCCTCACCCCCACCAGCCTACACTGCACCCCCTCCGGCACCTCAGCAGTTTGTGGACCCATATGTTCAGCCCCCGTACGCGGCGACTCAGAGTCCCCCATACCCTACTCCATCATCCTACCCTGCAAACCATTCACCTTTTGCAACTGGCCAGGCCCCCTACCCTCCCGCGCAAATCCCATACTCTGCTCCTAGTCAACCTGCGGTTTCTGCCGACATTCACCCTTCATACACATACGGCACTGGATATGGCTATGAAAATGGGAGAAACAATGCTCCACGCTACCCTGGGCCGGCAACGTATGAGGCCGATCAGGACTATTCCCCGGTAACTTCCGGAATAGCATACCCTCCCACTACAGCCGCGGACCCGAGGATTGGAATGGATCCCAGATACACTCCTGAGTCGACGTATCCAGACCGCAATAGGCCCCAGCCGACAAGAGAAAGCCAAGCTCCTCGCCGAACCCGGTGACAGCTTTAATTCCCTTCCATGCTAGTGAGCTTAGGCAAGGTTCACAATTCTCATTGTGTTATAATGACGGCCTCATCACCCTGGAAACTGCAGGCATTTCCAGATTTACGCTCCGATAGTGGAGCAGTCTGAGGAACAATCCTCTTACATTTCTTAGCCTTACTGGAACATCAGACCAGGAAAAAAAAAGCGTGCATGACTTTGGGAATCCGAATTGCGGAGCCAGACATTTGGAGTACTGGATACTGTTCGACCTGGATACCACATATATTTATTTTATCGACTTTTGAAGCGTGCTCAACATCATCGCTGACGTTGGCTCGTGTTGCAGCTGACCTGCTTCCAATGCACATGCGGGGACGCGGTAATTGGGATCTGAAGATTGGCCCGCACTTCATCGTGCTGGGTAATGAGGAGGCTTTATGGCTTATTTTTGTCTGCAATGCCGGCGCTAGCTGTCTTGAATCTCCTTTTTGTGCTGGGTTATTCTTCTTTCTTGTGTCGTGTGGTTGCTTTTTCTGGTGAATAGGCTGTGGCACCTTGATTTCTGTTGCTTTCGTCCTTTCTGTTTTCAGGGACTGCAGGGATTAGTTTTTACGATGTCTTGAGTTCGGCGAGGTGCACCGACTGATTTTCCACAGTATCGGCTAGGATCTTCGATGATATACGGTGATGCTGTCCACGAGCTATGTGTAGATATGAGCATACACGGCGTTAATATCTGGTTTCTCAATGGTTGTTCCCTGGTTCCCCCAGTGATGGTTCCAGTTTTGTTTGATAATCAATCTATATTCTACTGAACTCCGTGAGATTATGTTATTCTCAATGCTGTCTCATTGCCCCGCGACCTGTCCAGAAATTGTGGTTATTGTTTTGTCGTGTGTATGCACCTGCCCTAGGCTTTTGGTGTGCGGATCATCAGCGATTGTCCCAACCTCTTGGATTCACAGCTGCAAATCTGCTCTAAGACTAGGTCTCATAGAAGACCTACACCTCCTTTGAAAAAAAGCCAAGCCCGTCAGGTGTGCCTGCTATCAGGAACTCCACAGACGCTATTCACCACATTTCTTGACCTCCAACCGCGGTTTATCAATCTCTCACCGCGGTTCTTGATTCTTCCAACTAAGCCAAACAGCTCGCCGACTAAGCAAAAGAGCGATGATGTCGTGCTCTCAGGAACTCAGTAACTTCACAGGGGCATTCACTGCGATTCCCGATGTCGCCGACTAAGCAAAAGACTGAAGATGTCGTTCATCAGCTGTGATCTAGTTTTCACCTCCCTGAACCAGCTCCGTGTTCTTTCATGGCCTCACGTCCTCTCAACCGAGATAGTTCGAACTGTGCGTTACTATACGGAACCTCTAACCAAGACAGACAAATTCAGGCTTTGCGTTTCATGGAACCACTATCTCTTCTGCAAGCGTCCCTGCAAGATGTGTAAGTCGGTGTTTCAGCCGTTTAATGGAGACATCAAGATATCTGTACCGCCTGATGTGTACAGACTCCACTCTCATGCGGTTGCTAGTCGCTCCGGTACTATCAGAAGGGCAATAGAGCAAGCACGAGAGAACGCTGATCCGTGCACCGACCCGGTTCTCATTGAGGTGGACCTCGTCGTGGTTCCTGCAGCTGACCGGAAGTATGGCCGGCTGGAAATCGAGGTAACTTGCTACAGATTTGATACGTCATGGTATAGTTCATGCTCGCTGACAGGTTTCCAGGCCGTCGCCGGGGTACCGCAGCGCCCACAGCCTGCCGACCTCCTATCTCCAAAGCTCCGCAAGATCTGGGCCAATCTGGTCAAGAGCTTGGATGATCAGACGCCTTACTTGAAGCCTGAATACCCCGCTTCGCAACGACTGGCAGTTCGCGGAGATCAGGGTGAGGAGCCTGACGATATACTCCACAACACGAAGGCCCTCATGATCCTGGCCGAGGAGCTCGAAGCCACCCAGGCTGTGTTCTCAGCTCTGGACGAGGCTTTTGTGGGCATGGGAGACGGCCTGGGGGAGGCGGTGGCCGAAGACCCAGTCCAGTGGCTGTCCATCTCCGTGACTCTTCGGGATTCCTGGATCTTCAAGGACGCAGGCTGCCATGTGGTCGGCAAATGGCACAATTTGGAACATGAGGTGAAGATGTCTATTCCCGAGGCTGCCCGCCGCGTCTGCCAGAGCCATAGTGACAAGCTCGTCCAACGCTGTAAAGATGTCGAGGATTACATGATGAACATTGAGTTTGCCCCCTTGAAGAATCCAGGCCCGTCCGACTTGCTGGGCTTGAGCCCGCATATGTGGGTGGCACTCACTCGGTTTCGAGAATGGGTGTACGGGAATATCAGTAGGGGAAACGGCTTCCGTGGCGCTGAGGGAGGCTTCCTTCTCTATCGCTACTTGTGTGAAGAGGAGGATGACGACAATGACGAATATGATAATCAATGGGCCCCCTATCTTGACGAAGACGATTGCCCCAAGGAGGATGCGGACGAGGTTAATGCATGTTTGCTCTGCCTCAGGGAGCTTTGTCAGGACAAGGTGGAGCCGCTCTTGGAGTCCAATGTCAGCGATTCGAGTGTTCGCTACTTGACTTGTGCCGAGATTGACAATGAGGACGTCCCCTGGGATGATGAGGATGATGCTGATGAATGAGCATTGCCATCCGGCATTTGTGCTATCAGCTTCCATTCTCTCAAGCGCCTGCTACACCAACATGGACAGCTTGGCTCGCACTTATGTCGATACCTCTTTTTCGCCATTGCCTATCCGCCAACTTATCAGTGTGCAATGTGCAAGGTCCATCTCGGATATTCTAGCCTTGTGAAATCCCATCTTCCACGCTTTGCTTTCTGCTTGCTTTCATCTCACTACGGCAATGCTTGTTAATTTGGATATCGGTGACCCGAGTGCCTGCCAATCCTTCATTGCCCCCCTCTGTTGACAATTCTTTACTTCTACTGACATGGTGTTTGGCTCGCTGTGTTGTAACAAACTCGAGGTCGGGCTTGCTTCTCCCTCTTCTTCCCATACTGACCCTGACATCAATTTGCCCTTACTGCGTCCTACTACCTTTTCTTTGGCGTCGTACAAATCATCTTCTTGACATCTGACCTAATGAGCAGTCATATCTGGAATCTCTGAGCGAGTCACCACATCAGGATCAGGTCCTTCTTGTTCAGGACCAGAACTGAGAAGAAACATGCTTGGAGAGTCCTAATGACACACTTCGTGGTCGGGAGTCTAAGTCGGTGCTTATCTCTGAATGTTCAGCCGTGACTTGGCGAATAACAACATCCTGTACAATAAAAGAAAAAAAAAGCTTTGCTTGAACAAGACATTCCTCAATCTCTCTGCTCAGTGATACATCTTCTCATGTACAGTACATTGTAACGCTCACACTCACTATGTCTAGCGAGCCTTGAGGGGCACGCCAATCAACGAGGCGGGAATGGATGCTGATATCAGGATCGAGGAAGCTCTGCTCGCCAGACCAGAGATCCCGTTATTTGACTCCATTGCCTCTCAGCCAGCTTGCCTCAGCTTGTCCCCCAGAGCCTCGAATTTGTGCGTTCACGTTGTCGATATCTCCAATGGCACCCTCACACCCCCCTCTCCAATCGCTTGCTTGCTCGAGACCTAGACCTATCTTATAATGACGACAAACCCCAGACTCAGGACCCTCTGGAAATTGAAAGAAGAAAGAAAAAATCGGAACGGTATTGCATTGCTGTTGTAACTTGTGTGTGTTATACGGGGAAAATTTACTCGTCATCGTAACCCTGCGGGATGACGCGGGGACCGGCGGGGACTGTTTGAGAAAGAGAGAGCGAAGAAGTTAGCAATGGAAAATAAAAGCTTTCAAATCCCGCGAGTCACGGAGTCTGCTGCTGGCTAGATCATCCTTACTGGGATATGTCAAGGGGACAGGCTCGGGGTCGTAGGAGCCGAAGTAGCGTCGGATCGGGGGGATGGACACCAATGCGACCGGACCCAGGGAGCCGATGATGAGGGAGTAGAAGATGGCGGGCTTCTCATGGGAGGCCCAGCGCATGTAGCGGAAGGGAGTCGACCAGAATTGAGGAGCGGACATGATTGCGATGTTGGAAATAATAGCTCGGTGTGGGATCGGAGAAAGGGTTTTTTTTTCTGTGCTGGAAGCCGACGGGCGTTGGTGTCAGGTGGGAGGTTTTGGAAGGAAAGTGACCGGTGTTCTTGTATAGGTCAATTGGTATGGGAGATCGTATAAAGACCGGCGGCGAGATCCTCCAGACTCTAGCGGGGAGGAGAGGTCGTAATCGGGGAAATGCGAGAGGGGGAACGACGGGCGGTGGAACGATGAGGAGAGGTCGAAAGTGACGACAAGCCGAAAGTGGATGCGGCGGTTTCCAATGGAGAAGACAGAGTCTTGGCACTCGGTCCAAACACGTCGCCCGTTCGTGCTCGACGTACTACTACTACGTATCACGACAATTGATGGGTTGAGAACTGCATTGGACTTTTTTTCTCCTTGACATCTTCCCCACCTCTTTCTTTTGCGCCAGGAGCTGGCTCTTCTTCCCCTTCCTCTCTCCCATCAACTACCCGTCGCATAATGCGGTGGTGTCTTTCCTTCTTCCTCTTCGGCTTCCTGGCCGTGGTGAATGCGCTCAGTAGTTCCGGCAACCGTCTCTTGGTCGTCTTGGAGGATGCCTCCGAGAAGGGTCTCTATTCCACACTCTGGAGTGATCTGAAGGGTATGCGTCTTCTATCCGGGGTGTATGAAGCAATTGATACTGATAATGCGGAATTCAAGCTCGTGGATATGACATCGCTTTCGAATCTCCTAAGAGTGACCAGCTCTCGCTGTTCGAGCTTGGCGAGAGAGCTTACGACCACCTCCTCCTTCTTCCTCCCAAGTCCAAAGGTTAGAACTTCGCTCTGAATATCTACAATAGTGGCAATTGAGCATTCGATTGACCTGCTGCTCTAGGATTTGGACCTTCTCTTAGCCCCAAGAACATCGTCGACTTCCTGAACAAGGACGGCAACGTCCTCCTCGCTCTCTCCGGCAAGTCTACCACTCCTAGCGCCATCAGTTCGCTTCTTTTGGAGCTCGATCTCCACCTGTCGACGGACCGCTCCTCGATTGTCGTCGACCACTTCAACTATGATACCCTCTCCGCCGCCGAGAAGCATGACGTTCTGCTTCTGCAGCGCCCCGGCCAGTTGAGACCCGACACCAAGTCTTACTTCGATGGTGAAGGCGTCCTGGCGCTCCCCAGAGCTGCTCCTCACACTCTCGGTGACAACATCCTTGCTGCGCCTATTCTGCGTGCCCCCGTCACTGCCTACAGCTACAACCCCAAGGAGGAAACCGCTGCGGATGAGGACATTTGGGCTACCGGTTCCCAGCTCTCTCTCATCTCGACCCTTCAGACCCGCAGCTCCTCTCGCTTCACCCTGCTGGGCTCCGTGGAGAGTCTCCAGGACAAGTGGTTCACCGCCACCGTCAAGGCACCCGGCAGTGGCGAGGAGACCAAGACGGTCAACCAGGAATTCGCCAAGCAGTTGACTGCCTGGACCTTCAAGGAGACTGGAGTGCTCAAGGTCGGAAAGATTGAGCACCATCTCGCCCATGAAGATATTACCACCGAGGACTTGAACCCCACCATTTACCGGGTCAAGAACGAGACTGTAGGTTATGTTGACTCCGGGCAGACAAGATTCTAGACTAACACAACAACAGGTCTTCAGCATCGAAATCTCCGAGTACAGCTACGACAAGTTCGTGCCCTTCGAACTGCCCGCCGAAGACGCCCTCCAGCTCGAGTTCACCATGCTCTCTCCCTTCCACCGCCTGAAGCTGGAGCCTGCCTACCGCACCGAGAACAGCACCGTCTTCCGCACTCAGTTCACCGTCCCCGACCAGCACGGTATCTTCTCGTTCCGCGTGAACTACAAGCGTCCGTTCCTCACCACCATCGAGGAGAAGCACGAGGTGACGGTGCGCCACTTCGCCCACAACGAATTCCCGCGCAGCTGGGAGATCAGCGGCGGGTGGGTCTGGATCGCTGGACTGTGGTCTGTCATCGGTGGCTTCATGGCTTTCGTGGCCGTGTGGCTCTACTCGGAGCCGGCCTCGGCTCAGGTCAAGAAGAACCAGTGATTGTAATTTATCTAGATGTCCAGTCAATGACAGTTTTCGTACATTATGTCTGTCACAATATTTCCGTTCGCCCACATGTCTGTTGTACTTCTCTCACGCCTACGAGTATGGCTGTAGAGAATGTTCGCAAGAGCTTCTTTCAAAGTATGTACAGTACAATAGTCCCAGAACGTAGTCCTAGAGTAATCACATGAGAGGAGGGAAAGCACAGTCCCATATATTCTTCCAACCAACTCCAAACCATGCCAGTGCAGATGAAACAGCAACAAAGAATATAAAAAAAAGATGGAGCAGAGCAGTCGAGTCCCGAGAGGGCTGGGGAATGGTATAACGCAGAACAAACGTTACGAGTGCCAAGCTAGAGCAGGGAAAAGGGAGGGTTGTTGTTGTTGTTGTTGTTGTTGTTGTTGTTCCCGATGACAACTAACTTGTCCACTCCCCTTGGGTGACACCAATCATTTTTTGTTTTTTTTTCCCCGCGTTCACAGACCCCTCGTCTTCTCGGGATCCATCTTCACCTCATCTCCACTGATCTCCTTGACCGACTCGAATGCCGGCTTGCCAGCATACAACTGCTGGGACTTGTTGGAGCTTCCCCCCTCAAGTTCCGTCGATACCGAGATGGGCTGGTTCCCGCGGAATCGTTTGCGCATGTCGATCAAGCCGCGTCTGTTTTGCGTGGCGGAAGGGGGATTGGGTGTCAGCTTGTGTGGGCCAAATCTAGGGGAAATGGGTGGAATCGTTTTTCTCGGCGGGTTTGTAGGTAACTCACTTGCACTCGCTGAAGCCCTTCCGCAGCTGCTGGCATCGCATCGGGAGCTGGTCGACGTGAGGGTCACTGAGACACTCCCGCGGGCTGTGTCGCTGGACCATGATGCAATCGGACTCTTGGAGGCATTGCGCCAGTGCGTTCCCTGTTTCCGCGAAAGGAAGGTCGGTTAGAAGCGTGGGTGACAATGGTATGAGGGCTATCTCGAGGTTGTCCTCTATCTCCGACCACGAATGCTGGATGGCGCGCAAGTCGCTACAACTCCCGCCGCGAGAGGAATTGGGGGAACAGTTTGAGGAGAGAGTGACTCACTGATATCCTGACAGGAAGCCGGCATTATGGATTCAGTTAGCCCAACTGCTCGAACAAGAAGGTATCCAGTCACAACCAAAGAGCGGGCAGCAATCTGATGATCATCTGCGGCCAGCAAACTCGACGGCTCGGAGTACCCTCGTCTCCCCCGGGATTAGGTAAGCATCACATGAAGAAGCGGCCGCCTGCCACCGTGGCTACAGGTCGCGTGACCCTTCGGGAAGGGTCGCGTGACCCTTACCCACTCCACGTGATCAAAACCCA
>WOUI01000408.1:0-29184 GCA_012184565.1 Aspergillus floridensis | reverse complement strand
GGGGGGGGGGGGGGGGGGTGGGGGGGTGGGGGGGTGGGGGGGGGGGGGGGGGGGGGGGGGGGGGGGGGGGGGGGGGGGGGGGGGGGGGTGGATTCACATACACGAATCACCGCTGCAGAGACATCAGCTTCCAGATCAGCGAGGGTGCGCTTGGGCTTGAGAGGGTCGTCATCGTCTGGGGTTGGCTCCCATTTGGAATTGGAATCCTCGTCCATGGTAAAAGCCGACAGCGAAAAATATGTGGTTGGAATGGAATAGTTGCTTCAGGGAACGTGAGATAAAATGTGTGTGTGTGTGTGTGTGTGTGAGTTTGAAACAAAAGATTCTTGTTAGACAGCAGGATTTGCATTGAATTTATGGCCAGTGGAGTTGTGTTGAGAAGACTGAGGTGAATTGGAAGTGCCCGTGTGAAAGCTTCTCTTGTCTATACCAGGATGCAAGGCGGGTCGGTCACCTGACTGCTGGTGCCTGGCGCTGCCTAGATTTCCCCTGCAGTGTAACATGCCCATTATTCGCATAGCTGCTCTTTCGGTTGGTTTACATCTACCTTGGTTGTTTTACATCGACCTTGGTTGTTTTTGTGATGGATCAGATGTTTAGCATTCTTTTTGCAGATATTAATCCCCGTTGATTGCTGCTTATACGCCAAAGAGAAACGCCTCCATTCACTAACCCCAAGGATCAAGCATTCAAAGCGAAGTAGGCAGTAGGCAGCTGCTGCAACGGCCACTGCCTCATAAATCCCTCCCAGTCAACCGGCTTGACATCGGGGTACTTGGCATTATCCGTCTCAGGTCCAACAAAGGTCTGTCCATTCACCCAGTAGTAGTGGAAGAAGCTAAATCACGCAGGTCACAATTAGTGCCACCGTCTTTAAGGGAAGGGGTTTGAACCAAACGGGGGTAAAGGGACATACAGTGACATGTAGCCGTAAATGTCAGCAGGATTCTCCGCCCGCTTCTGGTGCATGGTCTTGTACAACTCGTCCAGGGAGCCCAGTCGTTCAAGGTGGGCCTTGACGCCGTAGACCTTTTCATAGGATTGCGCAATTGCACGGATGGTGGCACGACCACCGAGGACTAAATTTTGGATCCGTTAGCACGAACGTATCCTCGTTTCATTTCAAGCAACAAGCAAAACATACAGCGAACAACGCCCGTGGCCTCTGCATCCCGGATCACCTCGACAGTAAACTCCGCCGCGTTATCGTAAGTCGTCCCCTCCATGTACTCGTCGCCCTCACCCCAGTAGCGGAACGTATGGGTCTGGGGGTCGAGGATGTTGAAGAAGGGGCTGAGCACCGGCTCGATGAACCCGCCGATCAGGATGTGCACCCCCTTGACCTTCTGCTTCGTGTCCAGGTAGGCTTTGACGTGGATCATCGGGTCCTTGGGGAAGAGCTCGCCCAGCTCGAGCTTGGTGTAATCCAGAGCCCAGTCACTGGCGACGTAGCGAGGCACTCCGACTTCCTCGCACGTGTCGATCAGAGCCTTCTGGCCTTCCACCATGAGCTTGTCGTCGCCCAGGTAGCAGCACACGATCACGTCGCAGCCCTCTGCAAAAGATCGGATTGCCTCTTTGTCAAAGGCATCCCCTTTAAGAAGGACGACCTTTTCGGATGAGGAGATGGACGCGGGGACCTTGCTGAGGTCACGGCAATAGCCGCGGATGGTGATGTCGGAGTGCTGCAGCAGGTGGCTGACCACCCGGCGAGCGAACTTTCCGGTGATACCGGTAACACCAACAGTAATGGCCATATTCTTGACGTTAAGGGACGGGTTTGAGGATTTTGAGTAGTAGATAGAAGATGGTTTTCATCGTAAGTTGGGAAACAGTCTGCCCTCTTATAAGTTTGACAACCATGGCGTTTACTAATTCTCGGGTTGAGTCTCAACCCCGAGGTCAAGCTTGGCGGGCGGGTGCCATCCAGATTTGTGGTTGCCGCACATACTCATTCCTTGACTCAGTCGCCACTCGGGGGATGATGAACCATCCCTCGTTATGCATCAGAGCATTGATCCTGTGAGCCAGTCCATGGCAGACATAGAGCCACCGAAAAATTCACCCAGACTTTGTGCAACGTCCAGGGCGGATTCCGGCGACGGGGTCAGGCCCATCCCGTTTGTGCTGAGGCCGGTGTCCTGTCCGTCCGACGCCCCTGAACTTGGTATCCACTGACCAGTTTTTGCCTGTAGCGGGTTGCTTTCAGCGTTGATGGGGAGATACCTCGTGGATTGGCGTGTTTTCTTCCTCCGCAGATGGGCCGCGCGCTCCATCAACCGCGCTAATGGTTTCTGTAGCATATCGTTCGTCTCGACGTCGCCGTGCTGCCACTGATCGTAAATCTGGGTGACAGCTTCCCAGGCATGATCTGTGTCGGGCGAGATGGGGCGATTGCACAGCTCGGAAAGAAGGTATGCCACGACGTGTCGGTGCTTGTAGCTTTTGCTGAGCCACGCCCACTGCGAGATGCGCACGTCCCGGTGGAGCAGGTTGGCGAATTTCACCGTCTCGACCGCCATGCGGAAGATCTCATCGTTGGTGGCGGTGGGCTCTGCGGGTGCAGCAGTGAGGCGCGTCACCAGCCATGCTTTCGACAGCGTCAGCCGGGCGATGACCGCCGTGATCCACTGGATCGGGCTGTCCAGGTCCAGTCGCTGTAGATACTTGGTCTCCAGATAGGCCTCTAAGTCGTGTAATCGACTTTTCCTCTGCTCCGAGGACATCGCACCGACACTCGGGTCGAAAGACTTGCTGGGCCAGTAGAGGTAAGTCATCATTTCGCAGTGCACAATGCAGAGTGTGATATCGCTGAAGCCCAAGCTAGGGAGTGGCATGGTGGCTAACTCCGGCGCCATCACCTCGATGTCGATATTGGAGGGGATCTGCGTGTCGAACATCTCCGGTCGGATCTGTGTATCCGTGCCCTGATCCTCGGAGCAGAGCATGTCAAGAATGCAAATATGCCACCATAGTCGGCGACGCATCTCGATCTCGAAAGGACTCAGGCCCAGACGTTGACCATCGCGATGCAGCCCCTGCCGCTGTGCGACCCGTACGACTATGGCACTTTCCGCCCAAACAAGCCTCGAGTCACTGCCTCGGCGGAGACAGAGAAGAAACAAAGTGGCGGCCTGCAAGACGCGGATGTCCTGGGTACTGATCAGGTTCGCCCTTGCTATGGCGTGCTCCGTGGCAAGTTTGTAGTTCTCGATACACGTATCATGCGGCTCATCAAATAGTGAGATGCACTGGCGTGGTGTCATGCTCACCACGGCTGCGAAGCACACCGCCGAGATGAGCGCTCCTTGTCCAAGCTCTAGATTGTCGTTGTCCTGTGCCGCCTGCAGGATCATGGACTCCATCGAGCGTAGGTGCAGGAGGGCAATCATAGGAGCTACATTCACCCGGTAGATCTCCCACAGTGCCTGTAACTGGGATACTGGCAAAGGCGTCATCGAAGTGCTCGGATTATGGCCTGCTGCTGCGTGATCGGATCCCAAAATTCCTATGGACGGTACTGGAAATGGACCACTTTTGCTGGGCCGCAGTCGAGGGTCAATTTCCTCCTCCGAGGATTCGTCACACACCTCCTGCAACTCTCGGATCTGGAGAAGATCTGTAAGCAAACATACATACTATCCTCTCCTCGGGAGGAGCCTACCTTATCCCCCAGAATGACCGAGGCCTCATCCCCAACATACCGGGTCCGTCCGCCCTGAACGACCAGCCGACCGCGAAAAGTCGTAGCCAGTATCTCTCCATCGCTCCGCGAGCCGGGCTCAGTGGGAGGCTGGGAGGATGGATCCAACTGATCTTCTGGCCTCGCCCCGGAGCGCAGCCTCTCGACTTCGGCCTCCAATTCCTTGAGGTGGGCCAAAATCTCGGCGAGGGGCGGGCGCCTCAGCTTCCGAGGGGCTCGTTTCTCTCCCGGATGGATGCATTCCAGGCCAGCCTTGGCGCATCGACCGCAGGGGCTCTTCTTGTCGCAGCCTACCTTTCGCTGGTTGCACCGAATGCAGCTCCGTTTGGATCCGCCGGTCTTCCGGTCGGACCCGGCCGGCATCCTTACGCGGGGACTGGTAGAGGTTTACTCAAACAAGAGGCCACAAAGTAAGATTATACCAGGGGAGATTGACAGATGAATCAGAGGATTATCGCAAGTGAAAAGAGAAACGAGCGGTAGTGTTTGGGACGGGGATGAAGATGAAGTTATCTTTGCCGCGATGATCGACGCGAGGCGACGGCTGCTTCCGCTGAGTCATCCGCCTACATCCGCCCTTTCCTTCTTGTGCATAATTCCCTGCACAACCAGCATCTTAAGCGCATTAACCGTAGCATAAAATTATTACCTTAAGAGTATAACTACAACAGTTTGCTAGTTTACATTCGTCTTCAAATAGAATTCCCAGAAAGAACCCCCCGGTGTCCCCTCAATTGTTCATCTCAAACTCACTCTCCGTCTCCAACCACGTCCCAAAATCCTTCAGCTCCGGGTGCATCCGCCGCAACTCGGGGATATCCGCCTTGTACCCCTCATCGTGGAACCACTTGAACATATACCCCATATCCTTCATCGACGCCATGAACATGGAGCACAGCGCCCGAAAGGTCGACGGGATAGGCTGCCCCGTCTTTTGCTGGAAGATCTCGACCATCTGGTCGTGGGTGATCTCATCGCCCGCCAGGGAGAGCGCCTTGCCCTCCCAGGCCTCCGGGTGCAGGAAGCCCTCGGCGCCAAAGTAGCCGATATCGCTGGTGGCCACCATCTGCAGCGGCTTGCCCTTGAGCGCCATCTTGAAGCAGGTGGCAAAGACCTTGCCGAAGAAGCCCGGCACCAGGTTCTCGAAGAACGCCGTCGGGCGCAGGATGAACCACTTCATCTCGGTGTTCTTGGATTTGTCGACCAGGTACCGCTCGACGTTGTGTTTATGCTGGAAGTGGGGGATCTTGGTCGGCGTGGTGGATGAGGCCTCGCCGCCGCGGTCGACCGAGCTGTACACGAAGAACTTAACGTTCTGCTTCAGGGCTTCGTCGACGAGGGCCTTGCCTTGGGGCTCTTCCTGGGAGCCGTTGCCGATAGCCACCTGAGGTGTGGTTAGTGTGACCAAAAGTTACTAGATGACACCCAGGAGGATTCCTAGTCTACCTGGACACTGAAGACACCCCAGATCGGGGACTTAGTGGTTTTGTGCGCATTGTCGAAGATCCCCGCGGGGTTGTCGAGATTTCCTTCAACGAGTTTGATCTTGGATGAAAGTTGGAGCAGTTGGTGGGCGACCCCGGAACTGGAGTTTCGCGTCACAGCGAGAATCTCATAGGGTGCATTTTTGGCGACCAGGTTTCTGATGAGCGCGCTTCCTTGCTTGCCGGTCGCACCTGTCACTAGGATCGCTGCCATGATATCGGGTGTTGAGTGAGTTTGACTGCTCTTACTGTCGGATACGTTAGGCCGCGCTGGTTATATATCTCCCGGATGCAGCTTCTTAGCGGAGGAAACAGAAATTGTCCCTCGTCAGCACACAATAATGACAAAGCTAGCTTTGGAATCAGACCAGCAAGTGTAACAGAGGTGAGGACGACAGAAGACAAAGAAAAGAAAAATACGAGGGTCTGGGTCGTGCAGCAGGGGTGGTGACCTCACCTCATTACGAAACCTCGGGGTGAAGCTCAACACCGAGATGATTAAGCTCCCATTTCCAACGTGCTTATTCACCTCGGTCGGAGAAATTAGCCAAGAGGCCGACGAAGAAGATTCTGGGTCAGTGGATTGGCTGGCAGACAATAAGCAGAATCGAGGGTTTTTTAGCTTTTCTTTTTAGGTTAATGGTACGATTTACACTAGACATGGACTTCATGCAGATAGATATACTCACGTAACATCGCCTGTCGCCTTGACTTGGTGAGAATGTCCAGATCACTAGCAGATGAGAGATCGAGAACAGCCGTGACAGCTAGCATTCCTTTCTCTGGCTCGACTTTATGACCCTGGCCTCTGGTCCGATTCACTCACTACACGAACTCGCTCCACATAAGATTCTTGTGGTACTTTGTGGTTGCCAACGCGAAGGTACGAGCCCAGGAATCGAGAAATTTCTATCATGCTTGCACCAGCTAACAGTATGACAGTAGAACTCTGCTTGCACGTCTGACGTCTGTCAAGATGTCCGTCACGAAGAATGCTTCAAAAGGCGTCTGCAGGAAGTGCTCAAATTAGGGCGGACAGCCCATTTCGGCAAGGGAGCAGTGCCGCCCGAACCACCACCAACACCCAACCACCCACAGACAGACCCTAGCCCCAACGTCCAGAAACCCTTGATCCTTCGGATCCTTCTGGGACTAAACAGGGTCCTTTGATTCTGCCTAACAAATGCAATCCCGGACCCTTGGAACACACTACGCCCATATTAAAGGGGCCAGGCCCTGCGGGCAGTGCGGAAGATCGTCGTCGCACCAAGAAATGAAGCCAACGGAGCGGATTCCTCCCAATCACCGTTTATTCCACAGTTTTGGGCCCATCTGGCCCCCAAAAATGCGGCCCTAATTCTGGCCGAACAAGGGTTTCAAAAACGAGCACAGCCCATTCATGCGCCTTGCGACTCGTCCAGCAACAAAGACACATGTTGGGGGGCCGTATTTGTGCCGGGGACAAAGAACCCGTTCGCTCGGGCCCCAACAATGCTAAATACCCAACATACCCTGCACACCCCTACTGTTTGTTGACTTACTCACTATTACAATTCACCTTGTCATTGAGTATTGAAACGAAGCTACGATGACCGTCAAAACCTCGCTCACATCCCTGCTCTGCCTCCAGGGCGCCCTCGCGGCCACCGACTACCTCTCCAACGCCAAAGCGGCGGTGACGACCCTGCAGAAATGGTACAACCCGAGCACGGGGCTGTGGGGCTCGACCGGCTGGTGGAACAGCGCCAACTGCCTGACGGTGCTGGCGGACCTGACCGCGCTGGATGCGAGCCAGCTGAGCCAGAACAGCGCCATCTTCGCCAACACCCTCACGCGAGCGCAGGGGTCGACCGCCGCGCGCGCCGTGAAGCGCGAGGCCCACGCCAGCCGCAGCAACACCCACCACCTCACGCGCCGCGCTTACCCCGGCTTCATCAACGACTACTACGATGACGAAGCCTGGTGGGCCCTGGCCTGGATCCAGGTGTACGACCTCACGCAGGAGACGCGCTACCTGACCACGGCGGGGAGCATTTTCGCCGACATGACGACGGGCTGGAACGCGACGTGCGGCGGCCTGTGGTGGGACAAGGCGCACACGCAGAACGGGGCGATCGAGAACGAGCTGTTCCTCAGCGTGGCGGCGCACCTGGCGCGGCGGATCCCCGCGCAGACGGGGTATTATAAGGAGTGGGCGGCGCAGAGCTGGAGCTGGTTCGCGCGCAGCGGGCTGATCAACAACCAGCACACGATCAACAACGGGCTGGATCTGGGCAGCTGCCGCAACGACGGCGGCACGGTGTGGACCTACAACCAGGGGGTGATTCTGGGGGCGCTCGTCGAGATGGCACAGCTGTTCGGGGACGGGTCGTATATCTCCACGGCGCAGCAGATCGCAGGCGCGGCGATGAGCGCGCTCGGCAATGCGGACGGCGTGCTGACCGAGCCGTGCGAGCCGAATTGCACGGGCGACGCGCCCCAGTTCAAGGGGGTGTTCATGCGCAATCTGGCGGTGCTCTACAAGGCGGCGCCCAGTGAGCAGATCCGCAGTTTCCTGCTGAAGAATGCGGATCGTATCTGGGAGAAGGACCGGGGCGATGGTGATGCGTTGGGGGGCACTTGGTCGGGTCCGTTTGCGAGCGCTGATGCCTCGACGCAGAGCTCCGCGTGTGATGCGCTGGTCGCTGCTGCTGCTGTTAGTCAATGATCGTTAGGGGTTCTTTCGATCAAGTGGATTTAATTTGTCTCTTGTTGTAAGCGCTTCAATGTTTTTTTAGTCGATTGATCGTAAATAAAGAAAGGGTTAGGTGTGAGAAAGTGCCTGGCGCTCTCACATAAAAACCTCACCATAACATCCCGGTTAGAGGAAGATATACAACTTTGTTCATGATGTAGTCTTAAGAACAGCGTCGATCATTCACTCGAGACAACGGCAGATCTTATGCGCGTATCACGCATCCACGCAGATGATTACTAATTGTGCATCTCACAAGTCGCTATTTTCAGTTGACCAAGCAGTGTACAGAACCTGGTTTATGTACCAACTAAAAGTCTCCTACGTGATTAATTTCAGCGGTAGATTAGCAATTGCAACCGTTGTATGATCAGTTCAAAATGGTTTCGAGCATGCGTGTTAAGTCGTGGGGGTACCAAGCTACTGATTGACATGCATGCCTTGGGCCTTGGATCTCGTCGCTCAAATTCCGCATTCATCAGCCCAACGGCAGTCCGAACCAAAGACTGAAGTCAAAAACATGGGCAAATGGCATAAGTTCAGACCTCGAGTGATCTTCCGCAATACCCGCAGAATATCCCCAGATTGTGTACCAGCGGAGAAATGAAGAGTCGAATGAATCGCAAAAAAAGGGCAAGCTTTGCCACGCGATCCGCCGATAAGATCCGTCACATCTTGCCACAACTCCATTGGCCCATCCACCGCATCATGCCCGAACAATTGGTCCAGACGACTCCAGCGCACGCAAGACCCACACTTCTGCAGACGATAAGAGATGCGATAGGTAGTGATAGTGTAATCCCCGAGGAAAAAAAAAAGGTTGGGTCAAATTTTCGAGAAGAATTTGGGGGTCCAACCTGAACTCCCGGTAGACAGATCTGGTGCCCACACGCAACAATCCAGCTCAAAAATGCCACTATTACAGCCCCCGGAGCAGCAAATACACTTAGAACCGGCAGCAGTGGCCAAATCTGCTGTTGCAGAGGCCAAGTCAACCGCGTGGATCCACCCCCATCTCGAGCAAGGGGTCGACCCCTACAAGGGCCGGCAGCTGCGGGCGGCCCAGCCCATCCCGCGCGGCGAGGTGGTGCTGGTCGACACGCCCTACGCGGTGATCCCCGCGGTCGATGACCCCCGGACGAGCGAGGCGCTGCTGTGCAGTCACCCCCCGTGCAGTCGGCGGATGCCGTGCAGTGCGGAACGCCTCGCGTGTCCGCAGGGCTGTCTGGGGGATGTGATGTGGTGCAGTGCCGCCTGTCAAGCCGCGGACCACGCCCGCCACGCGTTCGAGTGCACCTGGCTCAAGCGGTTCGCTCCCTCTATTCGCGAGAAGCGGGGCGAGTATGAGTTCGGGATGCTGTGGCTGATTGTCCGGATCCTCGCCGCGCGACACGTTGAACTGTCTGCTGAGGGTGCGGAGTCGACGACGACGTCGACGACGGATGAGCAGGTGGCTTCCGGCCGCGGGTTCGCTCAAGGCTGGCCGGCGATGCGGTCCTTTTGCGGCTCGGAGGACTCGTGGTCGCATGCGCAGGTGCGCGCGTGGACGGCGCTTGTCAAGAAGTACCTGCGCCATGGACCGGTGCTACCGCACAACCTGCCGGACAGGGAGGTGCTCAAGCTCATCTGTCAGGAAGAGGCCAACTCGTTTGGCCTGTACCCGCGCGAGACGGGGCTGTACCCCGTGCCGTCGGATGCCCTCGATCGGGGCGAGCAGTTCGGCGCAGCGGTGTATCCTCGTGCGGCCATCGCGAATCACTCCTGCGGACCGAATGTGAGTTCTTCTGGATGGGAACGTCTGCATAGCTGCTAATCTGACGGTAGATAACGCATAAACCCGACCAGCACGGTCGTATGGTCTTCACGGCGGCGAAGGATATCGCCGCTGGGGAAGAATGCTGTATCTCGTATTTCGACCTGACACAATTCATCGACCTCCAGACTCGACGAGAGCGTCTGCAGACCCTGTTTCGATTTGTGTGTCGGTGTTCAAGGTGTGAGAGTGAGGAACCGGCGGTCGAGGAGGTGGAATGGGTGGCGATGCCATTCGGAAATGATGAATAGAGTGGTGTCGGAGAGCAGGCTGGTCCTGTTATCATGATGTTATAGCGATTTGTCATTAGAACTGCATTATATTCCATGAATTAAACGATACCGTCAACTGGAGGCGATAAGTGAAATCATACCAAGACAGCATCTGCATGTCGACCACCAAATCCCTGCTCATAGGCCGAACCCCGCTATCGCACCCCCACCATCGCGCTTACAGGGGGAAAAAAAAGCAGATATAAATGTCCACAAAACAAATTTTGTGCGAAATGTCACACAAACACAGATTGAAATGCAAGACCAGTCCCGGATGGAATCGACAGCAATAAAAATCCCCGATACGGTGGTCGAGGAGGCCCGCGTGCTGTCCGCGGGGTCGCAGCATCTGCACCGCAAGCTGCGGGGTAGAGAGGTGCAGCTTCTCGCAGTCGGCGGCGCCATTGGGACCTGTAAGTCTCCGAATCAGTTGCTGCCTTGTGGTGATACTCACGAGAATAGCCTTGTTTGTGCAGATGGGCGCCGTACTGCCGAAAGGAGGACCTGCAGGCCTGCTGCTGGGATTCGCGGCATATGGCGCGATTATTCTCGCGGTGAATCAATGTTTTGGTGAGGCTCACGCTAGCAGGAAGAGGATTGTTGCTGATAACTTATCGTCAGCGGAAATGGTGTGTTATCTGCCCATACCGTCGCCGTTTGTTCAGCTAGCAGGTCACTGGGTCGACGATGCCCTAGGCTTTGCCATGGGGTGGAACTTCTTCCTCACGATGGGTGAGTATTCTCCTGACAGGGTGGTTGTTAGCTGACTGAGATAGCTCTGGGGATCCCTTACGAGATTGTCGCAATCAATGTACTCCTCACCTATTGGACGGACCGTATACCGGTGGCGGCAGTCGTTGTTATCGTCATGGTGATATATGGGTACAGCATCCCCGTCTATCTGAGAGCGAGTGCTAACTATGGCAGTGTTCTGAATATTTTGACCGTCCGCTACTTCGGAGTGGCCGAATTTCACCTCTCCATCTGTAAGATTATCTTGATGGTAGGGTTGGTCTGCTACACCTTTGTGACGATGGTCGGAGGGAACCCTCATTACGATGCATATGGCTTCCGCTACTGGAAGGATCCGGTAAATCCAGCCCTCAGAACAACCAAACAACCTACTAGTGACTCACACCATACCAGGGCGCCTTCGTCTCATATCTCGCCGCAGGAAACACCGGTCGCTTCTGCGGTGTCCTCGCATGCATGATCCAGGCGTCGTTCACGTAACCCTTCCCAGCCCTACCCCTCCCCAAACCTCTCTAACCGACTTCCAGAATGGTCGGACCAGAATACATCTCGATGACCGCCGCAGAAGCCGAGCGGCCACGGGTGGTGATGCATCGGGCCTTCACCTCCTTCGTCTGGCGCCTAATGGTCTTCTTCATCGCCGGCGCCTTATGCATGGGGATCGTGCTGCCGTACAACGACCCAACCCTGGCCGCGACGATCGCAGGAACACGCAAGGGGAGCGGGACCGGCGCAGCGTGAGCCTTCCCTACCCCCCATCACGCATCATCACTCACCAGACCCCCAAAGATCCCCCTACGTAATCTCCATGAACAACCTCTCGATCCCCGTCCTCCCGCACATCGTCAACCTTCTAATCCTGACCTCCGTCCTCTCCGCCGGCAACAACCTCGTCTACTCCGCCTCGCGCACGCTGCACGGGCTGGCCCTGACCGGCAAAGCCCCCACCATCCTAGCCAAATGCACCAACCGCGGCCTCCCGATCTACGCGATAGCCCTAACCATGGCTTTTTGCTGCCTCGCCTTCCTCCAGGTGCAACACGCCTCCGCCACCGTCCTGAACTGGCTGGTCAGCGTCATCACCGCATCCTATCTACTGAATTACCTGGGCACGTGTGTCACGTATCTGCATTTCTATGCGGCATTAAAAGCGCAGGGCGTGGATCGGGCCACACTCCCGTTTCGAGGGTATCTCCAGCCGTATGCGGGGTGGTTTGCTGTCTTCGGGACCGGGGTGATGGTGCTCGTGCTGGGGTGGGAGGTGTTTTTGGACGGGCAGTGGAGTACCGAGACTTTTGTGTTGGATTATGCGATGATTGCAGTGTTTGTGGGGTTGGGGGCTGGGTGGAAGGTGTTTAGGAGGACGGGGTGGGTGAGGCCCGAGAGGGCGGATTTGGGGGTGGGAGGGTTGAGGGCGGAGGTGGATGAGTATGAGCGGGTGGTTGGGGATGGACTCAACAAAAGGAAGGGGGGGTGGAGGTGGTGGGTGGTCGAGCGGTGGTTCGAGTAGATGGGTTGGCTGGTATGGAAATGATGCGTAGGATCGCGGGCAAGGGGTGCGCAGGTGTGATCGAGAGGCATTCGGAAACATTGGTGAGCGCTGCCCACGGACTGAGTGGATCAGGCAGTACAGTTGGGATTTCATAGGCATCAGGGATCTCGAAAAGCTGCTTTGTCTGCGGTGATTCTTCTCTGTCAAACATAAAATCCTAACAACGATATGGACCCGCCGATTATGCCAGAAGGATAGTTGAATAGGGTAAGATCTAGGTGTCACATCTCTAACCCTGGAGACATGATTGTGTATTGTTATGCTGCCTGCTTACAGTGCCCCTAAACGTGGATTGGGGTCAATTGGATGGGTCCAGGTTGAAAAGCGTGGAAGACATAAGGTGCTTTACTTTCCAGGCTAGAGTCGCAATCAACTCCTCTCGTCAATTGACCATGATTTGGCCAACCATAACCGCCCGGAGGTAGCACCTTGGAGAAGTCCGACGCCGGGGTGCTGCGATTAGCTGCCGCTGGTCATCAATCAAAATCAAAGTGTGGTGGGTCCATAGTTTGAGGACTTCTGGAACCCACGGGATCACATCACCAATGCTTATGTGACTAGCCATTTTTGGCCGAAGATCTAGGGCTAGAAATCCTGAAGCTGAATCCATAGAGCATCCCAGGGTCAGCTGACGTGCATAGACGTATCTATAAGACTTGAGATCTCTCTGCTGGCGCGCGGTTCCACTTGTCTCATTATTGTGAACAGTTGCAGTGATGTTTACGACCTCTTCCGACCCGACAATGCTTCCCACTATCCAACTCAGCGCAAATGGCCCTCTGGTGTCCGCGCAAGGTGAGCGCTTATCGGTAAACTCCTTGATCTGCATCCCCGCACGATACTGAATGCATGATTGTAGGTCTTGGCCTCATGGGCCTTTCCATGTTCTACGGAGTCCCTATGCCTGATGAGGAACGGCTACGGTTTCTCGACGAGGCGCATGCTCGGGGGGTCACCTTCTGGGACACGGCGGACGTGTACGCCGACAATGAAGACATTCTCGCGCGGTAGGTACAGTACAGCCAGCGGTCTTGAACGACAACCAAGACCTCTCCGCCCGCACATCTTCCACAGAACCCTGCTAACCACATGAGCTACCAAAGCTGGTTTCAACGAAGCTGCCGGCGGCAGGATATCTTCCTGGCCACCAAGTTCGGCATCCAACAGCGGCCGGGACTCCCGTCCAGCATCCACAATGACCCGGCATACGTGCGCGAGGCGTGCCTGCGCAGCCGCGCCCGGCTGGGTCTCGCCGATGGCGATGCGATCGACCTCTACTACTGCCACCGCATCGACCCGGACCAGCCCATTGAAGTGACGATGCGCGCGATGAAGCAACTCGTTGACGACGGGCTCGTCAAGTACCTGGGGCTGAGCGAATGCTCCGCGGTGACGCTCCGGCGCGCGCACCGCGTTCACCCCGTCGCAGCGGTGCAGGTGGAGGTCTCGCCCTTCGCCGTGGACGCCTTCCACAACGGCCTTCTTCACGCCTGCGAGGAGCTCGGGGTCGCGGTTGTGCCTTACTCGCCCTTCAGCCGCGGGTTCCTCACGGGGAAGATCCGCAGCCCCGACGATTTCGACGAGACCGACCGTCGCCGCATCCTGCCGCGGTTCTCGGCGGAGAACTTCCCGAAAAACCTGGCCCTGGTTGACCGGCTACAGGCGCTGGCGGCGCGGAAGAAGTGCACCGTCGGCCAGCTGAGCCTGGCGTGGCTTTGCGCTTCGGTGAAAATGGTCGTTCCCATCCCAGGGACTACGGGGATTCGGAACTTGGAAGAGAACGTGGGGAGCTTGGACGTTCAATTGAGCCCGAAGGACCTGGAAGAGATTAATGAGGTGATCCAGGCCGCTGAGGTGCAAGGCGATCGTCATCCAAGCAGTATGATGCCGTATCTTTACGTTGATACGGTCGCTCTGAGCGAGTAGCCGTTCAACTCTTGGGGGAGGTTACGCCCCTTCAGGCGGATTTCTACACCCTGTAGGAAGGACCTGGCATCGTCGATGACTTGAAATGAATTTTGCTTGTTGCTTGCTTCTTGCTTCTTTTACAGTAGTATCTTGATTAGTAGAGGCCGTAGTTTGGGCCCCTTCTCCAAAAGTATGCCCTTGTCTGGTCGGCACCATAGATATCTCCAATACAATAGCCAGCTCAGATAGAGTAACTCCAGATGTTTGACTCTGAGTCTGATTCAATTCTCCCCTCGTCTCTTGAGAGAAGTCTTCAGCCCCACTGAATTTAACTTGACAGTTAGTTCCAGAGGAAACCACCGTGCTTGCTCGTTGTATTGATGGTATCGATGACGTGTTGCACGAGTACAGTACATGTGCATACTAGAGGCGGAATGGGGATGACTTGCGCCCGAGACTTATTCAATTTCTGCGTCGCTACCGCCACAAGAATCGAACCTTTTTAGAATTGAAGTCGGATATAGGGGGTAACAACTGCCCTAACTCCATCTACCAGGAATTAGTATGAAACGAGCAACAAGCATGCTATCCATGAGGTTAATGATGTCAGCACCGCCTTTGCGCATGAGCGAGCGAGCGGGTCTGACTTCCCGCACGCTGACAGGCTAACCCATTGAGGGCGAAGACCCAGACAGCTTACCCAGCAGCTAAATGTACTTCGAAGGCGTGGACAGATCCGGCAGTGAATTAAAGAGTGGGAACAATGATACTGACAATAACGTAAACAATTCCGACTGAACCTTTTTCATTGCTTTCTACCATCTGTGATTGATTTGAACCCCCCCCCTCCCTCCCCGCGCCCAATATGATATAACGACCCAAAGCTCCTCTCCTCTCACCCCGCTCGAAGACCTTTGACTTCGAATACAGTCTTCCACGTTCTCCCTTCCCCTCAGTCATCTACATCCTCCTCGCAACACTTATGATGCCAGACACCGCCCCCAAATTCGAAGGGTGGATGGGCCTGGACCCGAATGCCGCCCAAGGGCAACTAGTGTGGCGGGAGTTCCAGCCAAAGCCCTGGGAGGAAACAGACGTCGACATTCGCGTCACTCACTGCGGCGTCTGCGCGTCCGACCTCTGTGTCTTGCGCAGCGGTTGAGTAGGTTTGTCCCCACCTGTCGGAATTTGACCAGTCGTTGACTCCTCTTCTTTCAAACACATAGCGTCCGACCCCGTATCCGTGCTGCGTGGGCCACGAGATCGTGGGGATCGTCGTCCGCGTGGGAGCGCAAGTGCCGCCGGCGCAGGGGCTGGCGATTGGCGTGGGCGTGGGCGTGGGCCCCCAGAGCGACTCCTGCTGCGGGCGCGTGGGGGACGGCCACTGCGTCGAGTGCAGCACGGGGAATGAGAAGTACTGCACCCGGCTGTGGACGGGCACGTATGCGGGCCGCTACCTGGACGGCAGCGTCTCGTACGGGGGCTACGCGACCTTCCACCGCGTGCCGGCGCACTTCGCGATCCGCATCCCCGACGGCATTCCGTCCGCGGCGGCGGCGCCGATGCTGTGCGCGGGCGCGACGGTGTATGCGCCCCTCAAGCAGTACGGCTGCGGGCCCGGGCGCCGGGTCGGCATCATCGGCGTCGGCGGGCTGGGCCATTTCGCCATCCTCTTTGCGCGGGCGCTCGGCGCCGATGTCTACGTGGCCACGGCCGAGGACCCCGACTGGTCCGGGGGCCACCACGCCGGCACCCTGGATCTCATCATCTCCACTGTCTCCTCCAACACGCTCCCCTTGACGGATTACCTCAAACTTTTGCGACCCAATGGTGCGTTCGTGCAGGTCGGTAACCCGGAGGACGGTCCATTCACCATCGCGGCCGGGGCATTGATCGGGAGCGGGCTGCGACTCTGTGGGTCGAAGATTGGAAGCCCTGGCGAGATACGTGAGATGCTTGCTTTGGCAGAGGCCAAAGATGTGCGGCCGTGGATCGAGGAACGATCGATGAAGGAGGCTAACCAGGTGATTTTGGATATGGACCATGGACGGGCGCGATATCGTTATGTATTAGTAAACTGAACGCCACAGAGTCAAATGATTGTGTTTATGTTGTGTCTCAATGCTAGACCACGGTAACCCTTCTCAATACGCTGGTTGTAACAAGCTCTCACCCAAGTGGGAAACGGCCATGAAACGCACCAATTGGCACTCGGCAAGATTAGAGTCAAGGCGCACCAGGGGCAAGCAGTTCACCCTCCCCTCGATTACGTGCACGCAAGAGATGATGCAGGCGCTTTGCAATCTTATCCATACGAGTACATCTCGACGGCACGCCATTTGGGGTAGGAATTGGGGGGTCTTCGAGATACTGTATAGCTATATCCTTCCGCCACGAGTGAACCGAGTGAAACCAGCAAAAAGCAGCGGAGAATATTTCACCGGCTGCAGAACCGCTTGTCCCCGCGTAGGGCCCTCCATGTATTGGTCGCCCGGAACAGGTCCGGGCAGTCCTTGACCGTCCATCCCCATTTCCGGACGAAGGCGTCCGACATCTCCCAGTTGGCGATGTCCCACGGCGGGCCCCAGACGATCAGCGCCGGGTCCTCCTTCCCGGCGGTCCAGAAGCCCATGATGTCCACGCACAGTTCTTCGTCGTCGTACTGATCTCCGGCCACGATCAGCCGATCGCGCATCCGGGGATGCGGGAAGAAGTCCAACCAGGGGTGGTGTGGCACCGCCCGCTGGATGGCGGTCGGCTGTAGATGCTTGGGCAGGGCGCGGTCGAGGGCTGCTGCGCTCGGCTGCAGGGTGGCAAAGGCCGACATGGCATCCGGGTGCATCCACCCCCTGATGTCCGTCATCCCGAGGGCGTTCAGGTTGGCGACCAATGCACGGTAGACATTCAGTTTGACCAGAGTGAGCAGCTGGTCGACTTGGGGAGTCCCCTGCATATAATGTCGGTACGCGGCCAGCTCGAATTGGCGGGCCCGTTCTCCGCCCTGGGGGGGCGCAAGGCGGCAAACAATGGCGTCCCGTTGGAATTCGCTAGTTTGATACAGGGCATGATCGGAAATATAATTGGAGGAGGAGGGAGGATGGAGAGTACTGCTGGCCTGCATTGCGCCACCGTCCCCTTTAATGGGAGCGGGATCGTGACTACTTAGCGAGCCGATGACTTTCCAACGCCGAGGTCGCGCGGGTTCGCTCTTCTGCACACTCTGCCTCATGCCTAACAATAGTCTGGTTAAGAATACACGGACTGATGCGAGCCACCGGGAAGGGGGGGAGGGGGGGGGGGGAGTAGGGGGGGAGGCCTACGATAACTGCGTTGATTCACGCGATTCTGTATCTTACGTCTCTCAGCCCTCATATCTAGGTGGAGCAAGTCAGCGGCGTTAGAGTCTGTCATTGTTAGTTGGTTAGAGATTTTCCGCCCTTCTTCTTTTTTTTTATTTATTTTTTCTTTTCTTTTCTTTTCCCCTTCTTTTTCCCCTCTTTATTTGGCGTTGCTTATTAGTAAGTGGGTTGTGAAACGCTGGTTTGTGGTGTACTGTAAAAAGGAGATGGATGATGGGGGCTGATTTCAAGCTACGAGGCAAAGGGGAGAGGGAGAGGGAGAGGGAGGAAAGGGTAGGGGGTTTGAGAGAAAGAGATGCTGACCGGACGGGGGAGACGGGCAGAACTGTCGATGATGCCTTGATGCGGGGGCAGTAAGGCAGTAAGGCAGCAATCCTTCCATGGTCCAGCTTCTATTATGCTTACGCCGCTAGCCCCATCTGGTTAACCGGTTAGAACCTCCTCGACGACTGAGGATTTGCCCCAATTACTTTGCAGAGCAGCGTTGCACAGCAGTTTCCCCTACAGCAACCCAAGAACTCAATAACCCAATCTAAAGTTACTTTCGGTCCGTGCGGCCTTTCAAGGTGGATCCTCAAAGGGTGCTGGATATACTGAAAGGTTTTCTTTTCTGGTATGATCATAACCAAGAGTCTCTCAACACAACACAACACTCAATGGCAAGTTATACATACTTGTTGCGGAGGCTGGTGGCAATTACCCACCAAAGTGTTCAAAAGGGTCCAGACGTACTTGATTATTCGATTTATTTGCATTTTCTACCGATTGAAAAGTCAATGTGGTGCGAGGGGGTTTGCCAACCCTCTTGAATCTAGCTTACATGTGAGATCCAGAACCATCCAGTCCACAGCATTCACTTTAGATCTTTGCAACTATCCCCGACCTCCCGGCGGTCAACCTCATCCGAGCAGCCCCAATTGTCGCTCCTCCCGAGAGGGTCAGAACGCCGCTATACACCCAGACCATGTTCGCACCATGAGAACCCAGGATTGAGCCGGCGATGGGAGTCCCGATCAATAGCGCCACGCCCAGCAGCGTGAAACACATCCCCATCCGGGTCCCTGTCACTCCACGGTGAGGGGACAGCATGACAAGGATCGGGCCCATGAGCGAGACCAGGGACCCCGAGAAGAACCCATACAAGGCGCAGATGACTAACAAAGACCCCTGCGTCTGCACGGCGATGACGCACAGGACCAGAAGACCGGAACTCAACGCACAGAAAATCAGAATATTCAGCGACCCGATCCATTGGGACAGATATCCCGGGGCCAGACGTCCCAGGGTCGATGTGGCATTCATGATCGGCACCAGGTAGAATGCCAGGTGTTCCGAGGTGATATGGTCCTCGATCGCCACGGATTGGATGTAGTAGAAGGGGGTGTAAAGACCCATGAAACAGAGGAAGAGCCCGATGACAAACAGAGTGTACGGGGCCTCGCGGAACGCGGGCCAGTCGATCAATTTCCGGCGACTGGCAGGGAGAACGCGGACCCGGAGCACAGCGCAGGAGATGCCCAGGCCGAAGAGGGCCACAAAGCCTGCAACGCGGATCGTCCAGCCAAATCCCACTCGGCCCAGCAGCTCGCGGATTAGAATCGGATAAATCACGCCCCCGATGCTCGACCCGGAGGCGGCGATGCCAATGACCAGAGGCAGTTTGGTGGTAAAATAGGTCGAGAGAATGGCAATGCTGGGGACGAAGATCAGACCGGCGCCAATGCCCACGCAGAATGACTGCGCAAGCAGAACCTGCCAGAAACTATGGCTTAGACTAAGCATCATGTGGCCGAAGACGACGAGAAACGAGCCAATATACAGCAAGGGTATGACGAACCCAGCGTCGTAGATGGGTCCGGTCAACACGCCGAGGAACATGATCAGGAAGGACTGCAGCGAGCCGATCCAGGAAATGGTCGATGAAGCAGTTCCCTGGAGCAACGTCTCCTCGTAGAACGTCTCGAAAACTCCATAGGAGTTGATCAGACCCCTGGCGATGGTTCAGTTCTGCTTCCAACGATGGGCCAAGCATAAGTAGCACCTACCAGGTATTGAAGAACAGAAAGAAAGACCCAACCACCTGAAGCCATGCCCGACAGCCACCATTGGGCGGGTCCTGGGTCCTGGGTTTTGAATCAGGGGCCATCGCAGATGATGGCTCGCTCGATGCACCCGAGCCTGGAGCAGTGATGGTGGTACTTTGGTTTGAAAGTGAGGAAGTCATGCTCTTTAAATAAACCCTTAAGTCGCTAGTAAGGCGGGTAACTTGACTCAAAGGTGAATGAATGTATCTGAAGTGTTCGATCCCAGGCACCGTACAGTACCTTAAATATTCCACCAAGGAAGGAATTCTGGAAAGGACTGTCTTCGGTCGTTTGCCTCTTGCTACAGACAAGTGAATAATGGGATCTCTCCCTTTTGATTTCCATTGCTCTGCTCTTATTTGAATTATTTATCTTCTTCTGCCTTTTTTTTTTTTTCTCTTCTTGGCCCGATCGCAGTCATGAATTGATTGACACCACTCAGGGCTCGGGTCTGATCGCTTACGGGACTAGCCCAAAATGGCACTCTATGGCCCCGGCCGGGGTTGAACCAAGTTCAGCATGAATGGCGGCAAATGGGCTAGAAAAGTTCGAAAAAAAGCTTACGACGCGTATCGGTCCTTGTTCTGATAACTCCCTTAATACCGGGCATGATTTCATAGGATGACAAGTAGTGATAGATAGATCGACGATCGAAGCTGTTGGCCTCAATTAGTTCGCTCGAGATTGCCGAATAAACCGTGGGTCAGTCAGTCTGCGTGATTCTCCGTCTCTCAACCAGACACAGCTCGTCAAGTAAAAAGATGAGAATGCAGACCAGCCCCTGGCTTTTGCTCCCGCATCCTCGTACCCCGTCATTGCTCGCTCTGCTGTGAGCATACATCGCAGTCCGAGGGTCTACCAAGAGTCATACCAAACCCGATGCACTACCCACACAAGAAGCCTAGGATGCTGTATGCCATCGGGTGTTTCCTATTGCTAGGCACCAGCGATGTCCGCAGGATTGCTGGAGATGTTGGACACGACTGGCCCGGGGATGGCACTCGTGAGAATCCACAGATCATATCGTGGCCCCCGACCGACCGATTGAATGCCCGGAACTTCGCCGGCCCCCGCAAAGCCATCATCATAGTTCTGTCAGGGCTCTCAACGCTCTCCGTTGCCTTTGCGTCCAGTGCCTACTCGGGAGACCTATCCTCCGTTTGCGAATACTTCGGCGTCTCCGACGAGGCTGCCACGCTGGGGCTGTCGTTGTATGTCCTCGGGTTCGCCATCGGACCATTGCTGTGGGCACCCTTGGGGGAAGCGTTTGGCAGGAGGGTTTTGTTCTTAACCACCTTCAGCCTCTTCGCCGTCTTCAATGTCGCAGCAGCCGTCGCGCCGAACTTCGGCTCGTTGATTCGTTGATTGCATTCCGCTGTCTGGCCGGCATGTTCGGCAGCTCACCTCTCACCAACTCCGGCGGCATTGTAGCCGACCTGTACAGTCCGGAAACGAGAGGCCTGGCGGCAGTCTGCTACTCGGGGGCAACATTTCTCGGGCCGGTCCTGGGGCCGATCGTGGGTGGGTTCCTTGGCGAGACACGAGGGTGGAGATCCAGTGAGGGATTGCTCGCCATCTACACCGGGGTGATGCTCGTGCTGGGGCTTCTTTTGGTCCCCGAGACTGTCGGGGATGTGGTGCTTCGGCGACGGGCTGCAGCACTCACCAGACAGACAGGAAAATTCTATTCACGAGCGTCGACCACCGGAACCCCCCCGGATCGCTGGCGGAAAGATGTCGCATTTCCATAACCCGTCCTGCTCGACTCCTCGTCCGCGAGCCGATTGTCGTGGTCCTTGCCGTTTACATGTCCTTCATCTACGGCACCACCTACCTGCTGCTCGCGGCTCTGCCCATTGTCTTCCAGCGCGTCCGCGGATGGAGCCCAGGAGTGGGCGGCCTCGCATTTCTCCCCATCGCGATCGGCATGCTGTGCGCCACCGCGTTCATGGTCATCATCAACCGCCAGTACGCACGGCGGTGCCGAACGTGCGAGAGCGGCCGGTTGCCCCCCGAAGCGCGTCTGCCATCCGGCAAGGTCGGGGCGATTTTGCTGCCCGTCGGTCTCTTTCTGTTCGCCTGGACCAATGCGCCCTCGGTGCCCTGGGTGGTCTGTATGCTGGGCACCGCCTGTTTCGGATTCGGGAACATCTGCGTCTCGTTGGCGTTGGTCAACTACCTCGTCGATAGCTATGTGACTTATGCAGCCTCGGCGCTGGCGGCTGCGACGGTCCTGCGCTCACTGTGCGGCGCGGCATTCCCCCTGTTCACCACCGCTATGTACGACGGCATTGGCATTCACTGGGCAAGCAGTGTCCCAGCCTTTCTGTCGCTGGTCTGTCTTCCCACGCCGTTCCTCTTGTCCAAATACGGCGGCCGCATCCGCCAACGTTCCAGGTTCGCCGTCGCAATCGACGACGGCAAAGTAGTCTAATGCCGAGCTTCCAGTAGCAGAGGCGCGTTTTATGATGCCTTCAATGATGTTGTTCTAGTCAATTATCGGGAGAAAATAAGATATAACACGAGTTAACCAGTCATCCGCTCTCAGCTTAGAATATCAAGCATAAACAAGCCCTTTCAATTCCAACATCTCACTTTTTCTTTTCTCGCTGAAGCGCCAGCCCAGGCGGTCTAGCGGATTTAATTCCGGTTTAGAATACCAGCTTGATATCCTTGCCCTGACCAGAGATTTGAGATGGACGCTTTGGAGAAATTGGCCAGGGGGCGAGTCGACAGAGGGCAGAGATTCTCGGACGATAGAGGTACGACATGGCAGAATATAGTATATAGATGGGACGAGAGAGGCCGTCTGTAGATGTAAAGTGCCCATCACCCACCCATGCATGGTCGTCCCTGGTCATTGACAGCTGTTCTCAGAATGGTGTAATAATCGGAAGATAACTGACCAGCCATCTCTCATTATTATCGGTCCACGCATCACAGAAGTATGTCCGCATCATCCGACCTCAGCTATCCTGGTCCAGAGAGATTAATCTCAGACAATTGCTTGGTTAGCTGTCTATCAGGGCCCGAATGGAAGTCTCGAGTTACACGGGGAGGTGTAACCTTTATGCGAGTTAGTCGTGGTTAACCAGGGACGTGCATGATAGCCCTATAGGAGATAACCACATGCAGGACGCACAGCATATGCATTCTTCGAGATGGGGGAATCTGTGGCTTGATATTCTCCGATCCATCTAGCCGAGCCTATAATAGCATTGAGGGCAGCGGGACATTGTGATGTAATCGACAACATTCGCAATGCCCCTGCATTGATGCATTGATATTGTTTTTCAATCATTATGACCAAATCGTACATGAAGCAGTCCCAGCTTGGCCCTCAACCCACAGGAAATACCACCAATTAACAGAGATATCCAGCAAAAACCCCTCCATTCCTAATTCACAATCAATAACAATAAATCCCAAAGCTATCCCTGACAAAAGAAAGCGATCTCTAACCCCCACTCATCCTTTCATCATCACCCTCATCACTCCTTCCCTTCAGCCCTACTACTCCAATCCACACTTCTTCACACACTCCCCCACAACCAGAGCAGCTTCATCCGGCACCAACCCCCTAATCCTCTGTACCTCCTCCGCGCCCACGCCCCCCAAAGCCCTCTCCACCACCTCATCCGGCAACGCAAACAACCTCGCCGAGACCAACCCCACCGCGAACTCTTCGGAATTGAACGCCGCCGTGAAGTTCGCCGCCTCGCAGTCCGGGTTCACCTGCGTATGGAACGAGCCCGCCGGGTAGATCGTGACCGTCCCCGGGGTCAGCTCCGTGCTGACCACGCGCTGGGTGCCGGTGGCGTCGACCACGCCCGTTTCGGGCACCATGTAGCTTTGGATGCGGCCCGAGGTTAAAGCGAAGAGTTCGGTGGCGCGGGGGTGCAGGTGGAGGAAGGACATTGTGCATGCTTGGTTGAATGGTTAGTGGCGGTATAATGGTGGGGGGTGGGTTGGGTTGTGCTGTGTTTGGGCTTGGGTCGTGGTAGGGAATGCAACGTACCTGGCAGCTGGGAGATGCTGAAGGAGAGGCCGACGCCGACGAGGGCGGGCCAGTTCTGGCTGCTGGCTATTGGGAGGGCGGTTTCGTTGTTGGAGTTGGTGGCCGTGAAGTCGTAGATGAAGTCGGTGTCATTGGGAAGGAGGGCGTAGCGCTCGGTTGCTCTTCACTTTGGGTTAGTCTTGGTTTTCTTGGGGGGGGATGGGTCAGGGCCAGGGGCAGGGGAAGTACGTGTTTGCTAGTTTTAGTTGAGCTGTGATAGGTAGGTCGGAGGTTGCGCGTGAGGTGAGCGACTGTGACGGTGCTGCTTGACCTGAAATTGCGAGGGTGAGGGCCATCGTGAGGATGGAGTGGAAGGTGGACTTGAGATACATGGTGAAAGGGTTGATATTGGTCAGATATGGTTTTCGACGTGGTAGTTAGTGTGTTGCTGATGCTAGGCTGATGATGTAGGGATGGGCGGGAGATTCGTTGCTTTATATATTGTTGAGTCTATCGATTATTATTCTCTGGTACAATGTCGACATTCAATAGCCAAGGTAGCCCAATTCACGGCGCATATACTCTCCTATTTGTCACGGAGCGTCAGTATACGCAAGCACAGCCACACCCTCAGGTTGGAGCGTATTAGTCATACGCCGCTCTCTCAGCCCTACCTCTCGCCAGCGCGATGCCTGCGTCTCACTCACTTGGCATGGAATTATGCTTGGCAATTCATCGATGCCTCGCTTGGCGGATTCTGCAGAAGATTGTCTTGCTGACGAGACTAGAGTTACGGGGTCTCGATGGGTAGCGCATTGTGCTTACTATGCCAAGACATTCGGACGCTTTGAAACAGCCATCCACATGTATTTGGAATCCAAGCACCCAATTCTATCCTCTACATGTCGTAAGACTCACGAAGCACTAGGGCTAAGCTCCCGCTTGATCAGATACATACTCTCGGGCCACCACGTCTCCCCCGTCTCCGCCAAGCCCAGCAAATCCTGCGTTTTTAGCACAGCCAACACCTGACCCAGCTCCCACTGCCCGATCCCCCCAATCCACCACACCCCATCCAGCAACATAACCAGCACCAGCCAGTGTGCAAAGATATCCATCGCCAGGACATGTGTCACCGTCAGCGCCCCCACCTCGGCGGTGGCGGAGCCCTCTGTCCCCGTGGACGAGGAGTCAAGAACTGATTGCACGAGACCCAGATACTCGGACGGTGCTTTATTGAGGAACGACATGATGATCCGCCGGAGGATCTGCGGCGCCTCCATCGACGTCACGCTGATCATGTATTTCGCGACCCAGGGGGAGACGCGCGCGCGTGTGTGCAGGGCTAGGGCCTGGGTTTGGGGGCTGGTTGCGGGGGTTCGGTGGGGGGTGAGCGCTGCTGCAGCGCAGTGCTCAAGGATGGAGACTGTTTCAATGGATGCGTGGAGTTGGTCTATGCTGCTGGATCGGTTCGAGTTCTTCAAGAGAGTGGCTGTGGTTTCTGCTCTCTTGCGCAGACGTTCAAAGGCTTGGGTATAGGTTGATGCGACGATGGGTAGGTAGAGGCGCTTTGTATGCTCGGAGGGGCCATCTTGTGGAGACAGGACCCCCGGGGTGTTTAGGGCTGTGCTAGGGAGACTTGGCTCGGCATGCATGACCGGACTAGCTCCGTCTGTCGCATTCACAATGTCATTCAGCACCGCAGTCGATGCCGTATGTGCTGCACGGGTAAACGAAATCCACTGCGAGTGCTGTGGCAGCAGCTCACCCGGCAGCCGTTGTCCCCGCTGCTTGGCCGTAGCGGCCAGCTGGACCCGGATGGAGTGGCTGGCCGAGGCGTATAGCACCATCAGAGCCGCATTGGCGAGAACGTGGTCATACATCTCCGGGCTCTGCATGGCTTCCTGGATGTGGCGGAGGGAGGCGCGGTGGTGGCGCTCGGCTAGCCCCAGTAACTCGCGGATCTGCAGAAGGCTCTGCGGCGTTGGGGGCTGCTTGGCTATGTCGTGGGACTGACATGCTGCTGCCAAAGCGAGCAGTGAGGACATGACTGCCTTGCTTCTGAAGGCGAGATTTGGTACGCCGACGGAGAGTGCGTAGAGGTCGAGCTGGTCGACCGGGATGATGTGGCTCGTGTGCGTGAGATAGTGGGCTAGGAGGCTCAGCTCGGTCGCATCGAGGAAATCGGGGGACTGCGGCCCCTCCTGGAAGGTGTCCAGTCTTGCCTCATCGGTACTAGAGCGTGACTGGGAGGCAGGGTGTTCATCGAAATAAGGCGTAGGATCTGACCGTCGATGATGATGATGATGGTGATGGTGATGGTGATGATGTGAGGGTGAGCCGGGAGACTCAGGCCCGGAGATTACATGCAAGTCGGAGACGGGCGAATGGACCGCTGACTCCGGCTCTTCTGACAAATTGCCATCGCTGAGAGGGAACGGATATCGGCAAGTATACGAGCGCTTGGTACATCTGGAGCAACTGGGTCTCCTTTCGTCGCACTGGGAAGATTCCAGACATCAGCACCGTGCGGGCAGAGCCGTAGGGTTCAGCCATGCACTGTCTCCGTACAATACCTTCTTCCGCTGCTGCTTGCACCTGAGGCACCCATTCCGGGATTTCTCGTGCGTTCTTCGGAGTCTGTATCCGCTGACTGGCGATGATTGATTGGCCATGGTAAGTGGCATAATAGGAAAAGCACTAGAGGATTATACTCAGTCACCGTACGAATGTGGATTGTCGGTAGGCGGGGGAGGAGGGAGGAGGGAGGAGGGAGGAGGAAGCGTATTAGTAAAGAAAGAAACCGGGGCGAGGCTGAGTCGAGACTGGCTTCGGCGTCCGCCCCGCCAGCCAAGATGCGCCCAGCAAATTCACCAAATTCACCCTCGTGTTGCTCGTGTTGCTCGTCAGCAAGAGGCTCGGCCTAACTTAAAACAACGTTATTTCAAATACTTCAACTTCAGTAGGGGATTTTCTCCTCCTCCATCATTGTATGGATCAGTCAGCTGTTGGGCGCGATGGCCAGGCAACAATGCAAAATGCAATGCGCATACACGTTTCCACGGGCTTGGCGCTGCGATTCTCATCGGTCTGCCCACAAATCGCTGGTCACCATAATATCAGATATATCAGAGCCTCAAGATCCATGATTTGGAATTGTATTTCCCGTGTTAACCACCCCGATCGTGGCTGTAACAGTACTGTGTGAACCAGGTGACCGTCCTCGGAATGATCGGATAACAGGAGAAAGAGCCGAATAAGGCTATCAGCCGACCAGGAATGGCGATAGAACTTCACTATGTACCAGAAGTAGAGTTGATGTATCACTCCTTCGAGCGCTGATAAGAAGCCTAGACTCACTCTATCCCGCAGGTCGGCTTCCAAGCCCACTCACTTACCCTTCCCTAGTTACACCCAACGACAGGGGTAAAAAGCTATAGTACTATACAATGACTACTGTCATCTAAGATTTGACCAGTAAGGCTCACGCACAACAATGAACGATCCAATCATATTTCAGTCTATCAGAATGTCTATAAACTAGTGAGGACTATCCTCATTCGAATCAAAATGCTCGCGGGCCCACGGGCTCCGCAACCGAATCGCCCTCCCCTTATAAAAGAAGATGAAAGGGATCGGGACCAGCAAAATCGCAATGAATCCTAGCAGACTCGACGCCCACTCGTAGTCCAGCTTGTTGTACATCTGCGTCGCAAACAGCGGGAACCCGGCGCCCACGACGTTCCGCACCAGAATGACTCCTGCCAGCGCCGAGGCCGAGTACGTCTGGTAACTGTCGACCACGTAGTTTAGAATACTCAAGATCACGATATACAAGCCCGCCCCGAAGAAGACCGAGGCGATGATCGGGACGATCCAGTGCACCGAGGCGTAGCTAGTCCAGCCGAACCAAAAGAGACTGATCGGGATCAGCAACGCGCCCAGGCGGGCCATCCACATGCGGGCTTCAGGGACACTGAGGCCATCGTGCGCAGCGACGGCGCGGCGGTAGTAGCGTTCCTGCAGCGGGTGGGCGGCGAAGGCGAGGAAGGGGCCGATGGCGATGCCCAAGAAGCAGAGGCCTTGTTGGCCGACATTAAACCCGTGGCCGTGGGGAGCACCGAACACGAGAGGGAAGGCTTCATTGAAAAGGTAGACGAGGCCGTAGAGGAAACCGTTGAAGATGGCCGAGAAGAGCGTGATGGGCTCGGTGAACAGAAAGCGGACGGGCCGCGTCAGGGTGATGGCGAGCAACTGGTGCAGCCCCTTGCGGTTGTCGCCATGGATGTCGTCCAGCGACTCCGCCGAGCGCAGCCCTTCCTTCTCCATCTGGCGACGAATCTTGGCCGTCTTGCGCTGCAGGCGGATGGAGTGGCGGGTCTCGGGGATCGTGAAGACTAGCACGATCCAGAACCCACCGCTGATGGCCATCATAATCCAAAAGATCCACCGCCAGCCCAGGTTAAGGCCGATGTAACCGCTCATGACCAGCGCCAGGGGAGGACCCGCGGTGCTGCTAAGGCCGTACACCGCCATGGGCCAACCACTGTGGTCTCGCTCCCATAGGTCACTGATAGTACCTCCGGTGTTGGTCAAGGGGGCACCACCAGCCAAGCCGGCGATCAGACGACACACAAGAATGGTACCGATGTTGGGGGCCAGTGCCAAGGGCAACTGAAAGATACACAAGATGAACCAGGAGACAATGTAGATCGGCTGGCGGCCGAAGTACTCGGACAAGGGGGCGAGTAGGACAGGGCCAACGGCGTAGCCCAGGACGTAGAGGGACAAGCACAAGGTGGTGACCTCACTCGAAACGTGGAAGTGATCGGCAATTTGGGTGGCGCCCGAAGAGAAAGAACCACAACACCAGGTGGTGATAACATTGAGCATGCTCACGAATACGGTGATGTACCACTTGCGCCAGAAGCCCCAGCAGCGCGGATTGTCGGGGTCATGGTGGTCAAAGGTGATGCGCAGCGGCAGGGCAACGTTCGGTTGTTGGCGGGCACGGCTAAGTGCCTCCTCAGCCGTCACCACGACGGGCAGCGACTCATGCTGCTCCGTCTTCTCCAAGTCCTTGTGGTTCAAAGGGGCAGCCATCATGGGCAGGGAGAACCAGAGAGGAGATACGAGGAGCAGGAAATCTAGGAACTGACGGGTTTATGTTTGGGATGGGAAAGTTTTTTTAAGCTGACAGAACCAAGTCATTTCTGGCCGCCGGTGACGTTTCTGCTGGCATTGCTGCTGGCTTGGATTGAATTTCTCCGGTGAACAGATGACCGAGTGGCCAGGCCGATAGGTGGGCGGGGTGGATCCGCGAAAGTTCTCCAGAAAAAATGGATGCGCAGATGCATGGATGGATATGGAGAATCTCCATGCTCGAATCTTCAATGGTCAGTCGGCAGACGTTCAGCTGACTTGAGGGGGGGGGGGGGGGGGAAAGGATTCGGGGGGGACTGGGCAGTTGGCCGCAGCCGGAAAACAAGCCCGGGACAGGCTTTCTCCCCCAGGAGAGGGGGGGG
>WOUI01000407.1:0-29199 GCA_012184565.1 Aspergillus floridensis | reverse complement strand
TTGTTCCTTCAGATGTTGATAGGTTCGGTCACCTTCTCCCCGCGGCCAACGGTTCCGACTATTATAACCGTTCCCGTTACCCCCCCCCCCCCCCCCCGCCACCCTTCTCAAACCCCTAGCCTCATATCTGAACATCGGCTAGGCAGTGTAGGTGCCGTCTAACCGTGTCCGAAGGCTCCACGGGGATCATCCGATGGGGCTCGAGGCCCCAGAACTTTGGAACCGACCGTCGCTGGGTCTGATCCGACCGAACCTCCAGGCTTCACCCACGATGACATCGTTGGGGGAGGTGGTGGATTAGTAGCCAACTTGGCCTGATAGATAAAAAGGCTCGTCCGTAGTCCCAATCCAAGACACCAAGTCAATCGCATCCAAACACTCCTCAGTCCCCGTGTCATTGCTACGAAACTGAATTGCCCTATTCACCCAACAACAGCCACAGCACCGACAAACCACTGTTTCACTACCACTCCCAACCCACAGACCCAACGATCCCAATGTCGACCCCCAAGAAAAACTTCCACGTCGCCATCGTCGGCGGCGGCATCGCTGGCGTGACCCTGGCCATCGCGCTGCACCACCGCAACATCTCCGTGACCATCTACGAGCAAGCGCACGCCTTCTCCGAAGTCGGCGCGGGGGTCTCGTTCAGCCCGAACGCGGTGCAGGCGATGAAGTTCTGCCACGACGGCATCTACAGCGCCTTCGAGAAGGTGTGCACGCGCAACCTGTGGCCGTCCAAGCAGAAAGTCTGGTTCGACTACCTGGACGGCTACAACTACAGCAAGGGCGCCGACGAGACGGGCGCCGACCAGCGCCGCCAGGACATTGAGTTCACCATCTCCAACAGCCTGGGCCAGAATGGGGTGCACCGCGCGCACTTTTTGGATGAGCTGATCAAGCTCGTGCCGCAGGAGATCTGCCGCTTCAAGCGCCGGCTGGAGGACATCCACGAGCGCCTCCGCGACGGCAAGCTCATCCTCAAGTTCGCGGACGGGTCCGAGGAAGAGGCCGACGTGGTCATTGGGTGCGATGGCATCAAGTCCCAGGTGCGCCAGATCATCGTTGGCGCCGACCATCCGTCGGCGAAGCCCTCGTACACGCACAAGTACGCCTATCGCGGGTTGGTGCCGATGGAGAAGGCGGTCGAGGCGATTGGGGAGGAGCTGGCCTCAAATTCGTGTATGCATGTGAGTTGTCCTTATTGCCTTGAATTGTCCATGTCGTCTGAAAGTGCTTTCTGTTCTTGATGTCTCGCGAATGCTGACATAGAATGATAGATGGGGCCCGGCGGCCACATGCTCACCTTCCCCGTCAACGGCGGCAAGACCCTCAACATCGTCGCCTTCCACACCAACCCCGCCGACTGGGCCGAGTACCCCCAACTCACGCGGCAGGGTACCCGCGAGGAGGCCCTGAAGGACTTCGAAGGCTTCGGACCCAACGTAATCAACCTGCTCAAACTGACTGAATCCGATCTCAGCGTGGTGCGTACCTTCAACCCTGACCCCTTACCCCTAATCCTACAACTCACCGCTATATTCCCCCCCCCCCCCCCCCCCTCCAGTCAAGACATAAGCTAACACCAAAAAGTGGGCAATCTTCGACCTAAACGACCACCCCGTCCCAACCTTCCACAAAGGCCGGGTCGTGATTTCCGGCGACGCCGCCCACGCGACCTCGCCGCACCACGGCGCCGGCGCCGGCTTCTGCATCGAGGACACCGCCGTGCTGGCGACGCTGCTGCAGGACGAGCGCGTGCGCACCCACGCCGACCTGGCGGCGGCATTCGCCGCGTTCGACGCCAGCCGCCGCGAGCGGTCGCAGTGGCTGGTGCGCAGCTCGCGGTTCATCGGGGACTGCTACGAGTGGCGGGCCGAGGGCGTGGGGCGGGATTTCCGCAAGATTGAGGAGGAGATCAATCGGCGGAATGGGGTGATTGCGAATGTGGATGTCGCGAAAATGGTGGAGGAGGCGCGGCAGGAGTTGGGGAGGCGGTTGGCCGTGGCTGGGGGGAGTAAGGCTTCTTTGTAGGGGGGGGGTTCGGGGTGTAGAGAATGATTTTAATCGGGGTGTGTATATAATAATGTTGATAGTTTGTGAGTTATGGCTTTGAGCTTGTTAGTTTGTATATTGTTTATGCATAGCGGCTGTTTGTGAATATGTAGAATTACTTCTTACTTACAGCGTGACATCAGTCTGGATTGATCTATGAAGGACGTTGTAAATAGTGTGCGTTAGTAATTACTTTGTTGTCTGAAACCAACTATGATCAATATCTATATTGATACTACTATATGAGATGCTTTCTGAGCCTGTGTCAGCCATGCTGCTGGGCCGCCCAAATATACTTATTGTCAGACACAGTCAGAGTTAATTCGAATGAAATCTGAGTATTGTCTGTCATTTCAGAGCACATGATCCAGATAATCCAGTGTCTGAGAGCCTGCAACCCCAGCTGACACTTAGAATCACTGGTATTTGCACGATTCTCAGTTCCTGTCTCAGTTCCTGTCTCATTGGCTTCCCCGCATTAACTGCCGGGCGCTATCCGATATTTGTCCCGTTTACCCTGTTTGATCTGTTTGCCTACCTTTCGGAAGCGGTCAAACAACGGCAAGAGAAGGGCGCATCCGATGGGGCGGGGGAATTTCCCCTCATCAACAACTCCCCAACTTCCGAAAGCTTGTTTCACTCCGACTCCCCGAATTTGAGGGGAATATGGGGCTGTTTGACTCGTTCATTTCAAAAAAGAGAGAGGATGGCCCCGTGTGGGCGTGCTGGCTCTGAGCTCCGATGATTGCATCGGAATCCAATTAGTATTTTTTGATGACCTACCAGCCTATCGTGGTTGGCCGTCCTTCCTAACGGACTGCTCCCGCCCGACCTCAACCAGCTTCGGTGCCTTTGATCACCCGGAGAAATGCGCCACAGTCTGGAAAGGCCTGTCAGCAGGCGCTCATCGAACTCGTGCCACAATGCAGTGGAACCAACCTTTCTCATTATAGAATTCCAGCTCAAGACATTTTGTGCGTTGACCGGATCCCAACGTGGAGGCCGAATGTTTAGACTCGTGCGAGAGGACACTGATCGCGCTGTCCATGGAGCCGCGCCGCGAGATGCCTTGAAATGCGAATTTGACCTGCTTCGACTTGGCGATAGGCGCTTCAAGATCGCTCACTGAAACGTATCAGCCGGCTTCAGACAACCACGCATCACTCTTGTTGACATACTGGATATGTCCATGAACCTCGCTCGCCGGGAAGTGCCCGGAAAAGAAGCGAAGTACAACAGCGACAGACCCTTTGAGATTGGTTCTTCAAGTATCCGGATTGCTTCTGCCGAGTTGGAGTGGCAGTCTGTCGCATTGATGGATATCTTTCTCGCGTCGATACAGGAAATGACCTTCCGGCGGAGCAGAACTTCTTGAAAGGACTCAAGGTCTGTGAAGGTTAGCCTAGGTGCCTGATCAACCCTTGGCCCGTTTCGAATGACTGTACCGCTCATGTCCTGGAATTGATACATTGGGGAAATATGGTATCGCGTGATTGTATGGTGGTCTTCGATCTTTGTCTTGTGCGAGCCTTGAAACCAGACTCCGAGCTCGAGTGTAGTGACTCGTCGGCTGGGAACGTAAGGGAGCATGGAGCTCTTGACCGTGGATGATCCGCGGATGACTGTTTGAGTGACCCTGACTCCGTCTTGGACATCAACTGCTTCGATCGCTTCAGGCTCGTTTGTTTGTGAGTTGAAGCAAGCAACGACATTGCACATGAGAGGACGGTGTAGCACACGTTTTGGGACGTTTGGGTCGAGAAATTCTCTACGATGGAAGAACGGTTAGTCAAAGACTATTTGGGTCTGGGGAAAGCGAGAAGGAAGCAGAGCATATTGACGCGGGCACGTACAGCCGCACCGGATGGCTTGTCAATGAAATCCTTCTGTTGGGTATCGGCATAGAAACCACCGAATGAGGAGACCCGACGGTCAAATCTGACTCTGCGGACCTCTGTCGAGATATGGGTCCTGATATGCGGTCATCCGGAGAAGGGGACTTCTTCGAACTTGATGGGTAAGACAGTCCTGGCGAGTGAAGTTCCAAATCATGAGCGTTCGTATTGAAGGCGTGAACGAGTTGAAAGTCAAGCCATTGTCGGAACTGTTCCCATTCCTCGGCTGTGTCGTTGATGGAGTGGCGTGATTTTGTTGAGACTCGATCTTTGCGATAGAGATCATGATTGGGCACAAGATCGTGTCCGTATCCCACCATCCCCAAAGCATCGCGCACATCGTCGCTCACTTGATGAAGGAAGCGCGATATAGCTGCGACATCGAGTATATTGCTATCGTCACCATTGACCGTATGCGGAAGCCCACCAGATCGGGGCTGTGGTGCGTGACCATGGGTGTCGTAAGTGTCGAGCCTCCGAGTGAGATTGCCTAGTCGCTCAGATATGTCCCGGATGCGTTCTAGAACCTTTTGATACTTTTGACTATCCACCTGGCTGAGCACGTCGTCGTTCTCGGGTATCGCACTCAGCATATGCTCTGACTCCAGCAGAGCTCGCCTCAGTCTGTTCCGACGGTGATTCGGGTCATGAGCGTCAAAGGCATTGGTCTCCATCGAACTGTCGAGCATATATCGCCTCAAAAGTGAAGAGATCTGTGATGTCATGGTTCTTTCCAACGTTAGCATGCTATGTCATGACTGCAATTCCACCAGGGAAAAGACGTACTTGATGGACTTAAGCATTTCGAGATTCTCCAATTGATTATTCTCCGTTGCCCTCATGAAGCCGAACGTCGCATCTCGCGTTTCCTGACTCGATTTTAATGTCGCAATTTTCAGACATCTCTCTAGCTTCCGTCGGAGCCTTTCCGCTTCGTCACGCTCTAGTGGCCAGGTAACCTTCTCGAATACGATGGTTGCTTTGGTGCCGAAGCTGTTACGTCGACCCTTCAAGGCCTTTTCATCCTGCGTCAATTGCCGATGCTTATGTACGAACTGAGCGCATTCGTCAATCGTCTGGTTATAGAAGGCCCCCAAATCTCGTTCGCCCTTGATGGTCGGCTGCTTTGTCTTTTGAATCTGCTCCAATAATTCTTTTATGGCCTCGAATTCTTGCCGGAATGAGTTAAAGTCGGCAGAAGCACTTGCGGGTCCTTCTTTGACATTCTTGTAGATGGTCCAGACAGTAGTAACGGCTGTCATGACATCTCCAAGACCTATCTGGGGAAAGCTCATTGCTCGTTCACTGTCCTAAAGGGTGTTCTTCAGAACAAGAGCTGCTTCGTTGCTGACGGTTTGGAATGCACAATCAAGCAGAAGGGAATCGGAGCAGAATGGATATGTGTCTGCAGGATCGATCGCCGCATCCCGGCGCTGGCAAGTCACAAGGGACTTTGAAATGCCACGAGGCTGAGCTACCATGGGAGGAGTAAAGTGCCTTCGCTTCTGTCTGGTCAGGCCATAGCTTGTCACCGAGGGCAAATGAGCTTCATAGGGGGTGTTCGAACATGACTGCGCCCCACTCTCTGGCCTAGGATTGAGACAATATCGTCTTCAGAGCTCTGAGTCTGATCGTCTCAACCACATGGTAGGTACCCTAAGCTTTCGATTGTGGATACCTTCATCGGGCAAGCTCTCGTGGTGGCGGTGCACGAGCCCCTTAGCAAGTTTCTCCTTCTAGACCAATCGAGGAGCTTTGGTTAGGAACGTGCTGAGATGAGTCGATCTATTCGATATGACGTACAGACGTAACACTATATCCTGGCTTCCAACACGAACCCGGATGATGGTCCCCGGGGCTGCTTTTCATCTCGTCTTTTCTTGTATGCCTGTATTCGAGTAGTGGCGCCAGTGCCTTATGAGACAGAATAAGTATGGCCCATCAACATCAGCGGCTACCGCCCTTCTGTCAGCCTTGCGACCTTGCAGCCTCGCAATCATCGTATATCTATAATTGCAGGGACTGATCTGCGGTGATATTAATTCAGTCCGCAGCCTAGAAACAGGCCATTCTATTTCAGCCTCTCCACTCAATTCATACGCAAGTGGAAGGTGCCATCAGAGGCACTAGTTCAGAGTTAGATCAATCAGGTTTCGAGCTCCTGCCAGTCTGATCGATTGCTATGGGTCTTTTTCCCCAGGTCAAATTGTACCTGAATCCATGGGGAAACTACGAAGACTTCAGACATCATGCTGTAGTCATAACCCTCCTCTCGTCATTTAACGGGCGTTGAGTACTTTGCTGACTCGCCTGTAGCCGGCCCAAAGACACGATTTTATTATCAGTCGTTTAGAGAATGCGAGGAAGAGAGAATGGCTTTGGGTTATTGTAGTGGCTGGTACCGGCTTCTTCGCCGATGCATACTGTGTAAGTGAATTGAATATCAAGCACACATCCGTGACTGACCTCATAGATTTTTTCGGTCAACATGGTCACTCCGATGCTTAGTGCAGTTTACTGGAATGACATCAAGCTCAAGTCTAACACTTTACACAATTATCAAGTTGCCCTCGCCATTGCCACCTTGGGGGGTGCGCTGGTGGGCCAGATCCTGTTTGGCATCGCCGCTGATATCTGGGGTCGCCGTAAGATGTATGGATGGGAACTCATCATCCTCATCTTCAGCACTCTCGGTATGTCAATGGCATCGTCTGGGAAGGATGACTCCATGTCCATGATTAGGGTTCTGCTCTTCTGGAGATTCTTCATGGGGGTGGGGGTGGGGGCTGACTATCCATTGTCAGCCGTGATCTGCTCAGAGTATGACCCTTTTGTTCTTCTTGTGTGCAGTATGTTGCTCAAGACAGTTCTCATGGTGTTCCAGGCTTGCTCCGACACGCATAAGAGGTCGCATGCTGGCAGTTATGTTTCTTTGCCAGTCTCTTGGAGAGGCGGCAGCTGCCGTCGTGGCACTCATCGCTGTAGCTGGCTTCCGAAACAGCCTCCCAGATGATCCCAATAGTCTGAAGTGTACGGACTCCTGCGTCCACGACCTGGACAAGATATGGAGGTATATCGTCGGCTTGGGCGCAGTTCCGGCGTTTGTCGCGATTTGGTTCCGGATGACCATTATTGAATCTCCACGATACACTACCGATGTGATGAACAACAGTCTGCAGGCTGCCGCCGATGTCTCCCAGTTCTATCGATCAACAGATTTATCAGCCACATCGGTGTCCAGTCTGGCAAGGCATTCGATCTCTCTCACACAGACCCGTACACGCGAAGATCCCACTCTCTCGCCGGCCATCTCCCGCGACTCCGGCTCTGGAGCCAGCGAGAATGAGACAAAGTCCCGTGTAAGTACGTGGAAAGATTTTAGTATGTTTCTAAAACAGAAGCACAACCTCCGCACTCTGATCGCCACTTCTTTGTGCTGGTTCTGCCTCGATCTGCCGTTTTATGGCCTGGGCTTGATGAATGCGGAGATCATCAATACCATCTGGTATGGGCAGGCCATCCAGCCAGCGGGCGTCTACCAGTACCTCTTACGTGTATCATACCAAAGCATTGTCGTCGTCTCATCTGGTGCCATTGTTGGCAGCGCCATCGCTGTTATGACGGTCGACCGCATTGGCCGGCGAAATTTGCAGCTCTTGGGCTTTGCCTGGTTGTTCATACTTAACGTGATTATCGGTGCGGCCTTTCGGTATCTCAGCGAGCATGGCGATGCATCAGCTCTTGTCGTGCTTTATGTGCTGACGCAGATCTTTTTCAATTTTGGTGGGTTTATACGCTGCTTTGGAAAAAGCTGGCTAATGCTGAACTAGGACCGAACACTACGACTTATATTGTATGTTGCACACACGGGCATTCTGTTGACTTTGACAAGCGTTACTCATTGTCATAATTATCTGGGTTCCCTCTGACACCGTGCAGGTCCCCGCAGAACTCTTCCCAACTCGCTTCCGCTGCACTTGCCATGGTATCTCGGCCGCATCCGGAAAACTGGGATCAATCCTCGCCCAGTGTTTCCTGGGCTATGTGGACTTTGGAAATGGTGCAAATTGGCGATACGTGCCAGATTGGCTAGGCTATGCGCTTTTATGGTAAGCCGTCGGGTGTCGTCTTGGGTGTTCAAGGTCTGACAAGCATCTAGCCTATCTTTCTTCATGCTTATAGGCCTCATTGTCACTCTTTGGATTCCAGAGACCAGGGATTCGAGCGGGAATAATAAGTCTTTAGAACAAATCGCCGCGGAGATGGAGTCCAAGGAGGAGTGTGGTCGGGATATCGGGATATCGAAACTAATGGCTTGCATGGACCGGTTACTGACGGTCTTTGAGGCTTTTATTGCTTTATATGGGTCCTGTTTGCTGTGATACATTTGTATTCCTGACCTTGCTTACGGCCCTATCTTTGAGCAGTGACAAGAGTTCACCCAAGTGCTGGACTCATTTAATGCTCCGCTTAAATGCACTCATAAGGAGAGGTTTAATCTTTCGAATCAGAGCTTCCGGTCACTACATCACCCGCGTCGTTTCTGCAGGATTTATTCACTTTCTCAATGAGTACTACTTGCATTCACACACCGCATGCAACCTGCAAAGCTAAGCTATTGTCTCACTTTCATTGAAGGTGAATTATCCTATTGTTGGAAATCATTAACTCTCCGACTGGCTGCCCATTCCCCAGAGGTGGTCTGGCTCTATCCTCCACTATTTAAATCTCCTTACACTCCCTCTTCCTCTTCCTCTTCCTCCATCACTCCATCTCTCACATCTCTCATCCTTTTCCTTCCTTATCTTCCATCACCCTTCCCTCTATCAAGACATCATCCTGTTTCTCTAATATCCTGCCTATCATGCTCATCTTCTCTCATCCACTCGGTACAATGTGCAATACATGGAACGCGGCTCGGCAACATGGTTTCGTTCCCCAAGCAGACAACCATCGGGGCTATACTGAGTGCGCGCTGTGCAGCCTTGGACGGGAAACTCAGGCCATTTCCCAATGGTTTCTGGTGTTGGATCACTGAGCAGAAGTCCCTCAACCCGGCCACTTCGCCTGTGACGGGCGAGGTGTCATCACTGGGTTGATTACAGATCAAACGCCCGTGGCAAACCTCCTGAGTAGTCCGCTTACCAGAGGCTCATGGTACTTCTCGCAAGATGAGGACCGATCTTATCCCAAGGAGCAACTGCGATGCCCACGCAGAGTGAAGTCCTTTGCATAGAGATGCAACAGCTCTTGGTGCGAGACCAAATCTCCTCCCGCCCTACCAAAAGCTACAATGTTTCGACTAGTCGTATGATCTTGAAAGGCAAGTTCAGCCACCAGTATATTGACTCCTCGACCGTACGAGACTTTATCGACATTGCCACTTTGGCGTTCTTGATTTTCATTTTCTTTCTGCATTTACCCTGATAATATCCCGTTATCAATCCGAATCTTCAAGATGCCTGATCGATCTTTTATCTCAAAGACAGCGGACTAAAATTCTCGCTGCCCGTATTGCAGACATATCATGTTATCCCAAGGATAGATGACCTGACCACACGGCTTGCACATCCTTTTGGGCTTCATTGGCCGTTCGACTTTCCAGACCTTGAAGATGCCGTCTCTTGTCATCGTACCACTGACATCCTGGTCCATATCACCGAGGTGGTATTCTACCCCTACGCGGATGCTGTGAGACATGGGGCAGCCTCAAATGGCCTAGAGGCCTGCACTGAAATCGTCCATCTATTGCTTGAGCTTACTCGTGTCAACCTTCCCCAGTCTATTCCCTTATAGAGGGTTACTGTTTTTGGCAATAAGTCCTTGTGCATAACATGAAGGCTGGGGACCCGCAAGAGAGAACTTGAACTCTTCCATGCTCTTCATGGTCAGGATGATCTGTACTCCATCACCGTCACTAAAGCAGAGGCCGAGAAGATCCAGGCAGGCCAAAAGCTGGATGAGCTGCTCTATCTAACGATTCGGGTTCCTGATTAACCGCAATGTCCCGGTTTCAGCTTATCCGAAGTTCGTGTCCGGGATGCGGACGCTTCTCAGGGGACCGAGCGACCGATCATTATCTTTGGGTTGGGGGTAACGATGCAGAGTCGCTGCTTGGGAGTGTTCAGCTGACTGAATATCGCGTTGAGCAGAGCTGAGGTCGGCGTCTACACCTTCGCCAGCGTCGTCGATATGAAGCTGTCTTTTGCGAAGCGGGCCCCCGAGAAGCAGCCCACAACCATCAAATAAGTGTTCTGGGAGAAGTGACAGACCTGCTCACCGCGGGTGACTCAAATAAAGGTCATGACTATATTCTATGATAGAGTAGGGGTGCTTGAGAAGCCCAGCTATTGATTAATTATCGAATCATCGGTGATGGTGCCCATCCATTTCGTCCAGATCAACTCAATTCGGCGCATCCACCCATCGCTGGGTAACAAATCACGGATCCAAGATTTGACAATGAAAAGCAGCTACTACCGAGCCCCAAATGGCGCAGCTTAATGGTAGGAACTGTACCTAATATTTTTTAGCAAAAGGCCGGGGCTGATTGCAAGCAGCTGTCCTTTATCGCTATGCTCTGAATGATTGAAAAGATCCGATCAGTGCCCAATTTAAGCAAGTTCACAGATCCAGAACGAGCAAGAATCAAGCAAGCCTGATGATTCGACATACTGGATCTTTCGATTCAAGGCTCGAGGCTACACTGTCTTCGGATTGGACTTAGATTTCAAGAACTTCGATGCCGCACCGGCCAACTTACTCAACTATATTTGCCAACTCGAGCGTAAATTGAAGAACGGCAACGGAAGTCCCATCGTTCGTTCTTCGTGCAAATGCCCATTACAATTTTGCTGAGGCACCAGCGGAGAATATAAGTAAGCAGGTGAATGCGAAAAAAAAAAAAAGAGCATGCTTTGAAAAGGCCGAGAGCTTGTTCTAGGGTTTTCTTGATTCGAACACTGGGCCCTGGGATCCATATAAGCCATTCAAAGAAGCTCGTCGATTTGAGGTGACTGTTCGACGTCTGACGCCCGGCTCCGCTTTGCAGTCTCAATCGCAGTCATCGACACCCGCCAGCAGGCGTGGACAATCTCTCTTCGAAAGCTCGTGCCCTGTGCTCGCAGCGAGCGGTTTAAAACTTAGCTGCTGCTTCTAGAGACGAACGATCGGGCGCCACTGTGTCTGCTAGGCTTAATTCCGATATCTATCCCTAGCGCACCCCAAACAGAACCGACCCGGGGCATGGCAGACGCCTCGGCTAACTGGGTCGGCCGTCACATTGATGACCATTCTTCTTTACTTCGCGGAAAGCTCTGATTTCGCCCTTGTTCGCTCTGAAGAGATCAACGATCACGCATGGAATACATCTCGAGCCTAGAAGCGTTGTCCCAGCTGGGTTGGACAGCCACGTGGTGAAGAATGATAGCGCCACGCAAAGTTGGATCAACCTCCGCTCGTGAATTAGCATCAGGGCCCTTTAATTGAAATTGCGAGAGAGAAAGGCCGCTTATTTGATTCACGTTAAGAGCGGTCGGATCATAAAGTCTCAAAGTGCACCCAAGCACCGACAGGCCAGCTTCAGCCCTGCACTTGAGTACAGTGCTGGGCCTGTGGATGAAGACCAATCTGACGGGAATCCCGAGAACGATTCAGAAAGTGAGAATGACCACTTGCAGATGGAATGAATAGGCCAGAACTGCAAGCCCGATGCAGGGAACTCCTAGCCGCGGGGCTCATCAGTCCATGCGGAAGATTGTCGGTGGTCCAGCGGTCATAGAGGTCCTTATCTATGGTACTGTCTACAACTTCCTGGAGCTCGTTCTGGGCCACGAGGTATCTCGGTGGGCTATTGATTCGCCCAGTCTCCAAGCCAATCCCTCAATCTACAGCTATCTATGGCAAAGGCCTCTCGGGAAGTCAGTCAGCCTCAATCCACCCACCGGACGGTGGAAGAACCAATCGATCGCGCGTAGAATAGAAAGGATCTGGATAGCTACTAACGGGAGGAGAAGAAGCCCCTTCAAGTACGAGAGAACATACTGTTCCCTGGGGAAAGTCTTCCGGTCGGTCCAAGAAGGGGTAGGGACCATGGTGAGACCTCTCTCCCCTCCCTGTAACGCGCCGAATGCCAAAATCAAGGAACAACTAACGAACCGGTACTCTAATAGTCAGTAGAAGCCTAAGGTCCTGACAGTCGATGCATTCCGAGGATTGGAGGCAGACTGCTTCAATAGTTCTCTATGCAAGGACTTCGGTACGCCAGGCTGCCTTTTCTCAAAGAGAAGGGTGAATGTGATGACTTCAAGGGCCAGGCAGATGGTCTTTTACGTGAGCAAATGGTCCCATATCAGAAGTCCCATTCGAAGACCTCTCGCCGACTCTCTTTGGTATGCTGGATTTTTACTCCAAGCATATCCTCAACTTTGTGATCACTCTCTAGAAAGGTGCCTTCATCTGGAACTCGGGTTCCCTCTTGCCTGTGAAGCTTTCAGAGATCCCTCGCGTCGAACCTCGGACTGAAACCGTTAGAGACAACCACGTACAACTGCAGTCAAAGAAGCAGCTTAGAGTTTCAGACATCAATGACCCGAATTTATGTCGAGCCGAACATTATTTTGTGACATGCTACGGTGTTCTCAGGATACTGCTCATCGATTATGTCGGCGTTCCTGAGTAATCCAGCCCACGTGATCCGAGGCGATTCACCAAGCGCGTTGCCCACCTTGAGAACTCGGATAGTTCAACCAACCCAACCATCAAGAATGCTCTAGTCGTCACATATAGAGCCCGTGCAGCGGACACTCAGCGCATTGTCTCTAGCGAAGTCTCCCAGTGTGTCGAACTGGACGCGGTGGTTGACTAGGAGTTCCAGCTGGCGTGGCCATGGGATGAATTTGATCTATAGGACAGGTGGAGGAGTCTGGAAGCTATAGCATCGGCACACTCAGGGCTGACTGGGACCAGCCGGCGCCCCGCGATCGGGCCAACGACGAGGAGTGGGGTGCCACCCTCTTCGTCGAGCTGCCTCCTGCGGCCTGGTTTGCAGGTCGCACAGCGGCAGCAGCCTACTTCATCATGGTTCAATACCACTGGGCTCGTCTTGCCGTTGACTTCGCAATGACTTTCTGCCAGAGAGGAGAAGACGTGCTACTCCTCTCTCCATACAACGCACGAAATGCCATGATCATAGAGCAGCTATCGAGGCGGTACTCAGATTCTCAACACAAGCCTGGGACGTACAAGTCTTCAAGAACATGACCAAGTACGTGTATAAGGGCCCGGTCCGTACTACACTCTACTTCAGAGCTAGAGACGAGATCGAACAGTATCTAGAGAGCCGGTATATCGGACCGACCGAGGCTGCTGTATGGCTTCTCTGTTTCCGTGTCCACGAGAAGTATCTATCCTCGACAGCCCTGTCCGCGGAGCAGGGCTACACAGATAGCAGCCAGAATGAACCAATTCAAATGTGAATCCAGCTGGTGAGCATTTCGGCGGACACCATCCAGAGCTGCTTTTGCTGCACATTCTCACAATATATCATGGCCCCTTCCAATGAAACGCTTTCGATGCTCGTAAAATTACTATCTGCACTGGTGGACAAAGAACATCAATACCGCAACCAATAGGCCTTACTGACAGTGCAGACAAACCTCAATGCCAGTGTTATCTCCGGGCTAGAAGTCTCAGCAGCCAGTATTAGACTTCACAGTGCAACTACTAAGAATGCAGGAGAGCCTTCCCTTCGCCCTCCCCTTTCGTGAGGTCATCCTCCGGAAGCAGGGCTACTGTGCATAATGATATTTCGACACCAGACAAGAGAGCTATCTTTCAGGCGGCAAGAAAAACTCTAATCTCTTATCAAAGCAGCATCTTTTCCCCGAAAATATATCATCGTCGGGGCCTGCGTTGCTTGGACCGGGGCCGCACCGTCTTTGACGGCTAGAGTTCTCAAACATACCCAGGAGATTTCGACACGAAATAAGGTATCAGTTCGGAGTGTACTCCGTTTGGTCCAACGTTCGTGTTTCGCATGCACGGGTGCTTATTTTTTTCCAATATGAGGGATGGTACATGCTGTTTGGCGGAACGGTTGCTCAAGAGCCAACGGCCTTAACTGCTCTTGGACATCTGAGGTGCTAGCATCTCGCGGACTGTTGAGATACCTATTTTCGCCGCCTCGTCGGGCTTCGTGCCCGTGCTGCAACTCTCCCTTCTCTGATTTTCCATGACGAGTGACCGTGCACATATCTGAATCATCAGTGATTTGCCTGTCCCCCTCCCGCCCGGCATTCCACCGCACAGCTGCAGAGGACATCTTGCGGCTTCGGCGAGCGAGTATCCTCTTTGAGTTGGGGGACATCACCAAAGAGGAGCTACAAGACAGATCCAAAGCAGGCCTCAATGGGACGAATACGGTATATCCTATTTTCCTCACACAATCTGCTTTGCAGACTTCACTACGATCTTCAATAGTATGGGGGTAGATACATCTGCTCAGGGCTGTAACCAGTGGTTTCCAGGAGGGCAAGGCCCAACTTCCAGCAAATGCGCTCCGTATTTGGCGATTGGTTTACTCATGCGGAATGACTCTGTCGCTCGGTTACTACTGCCTATTAATACTCTAGTAGCGATTGCATTCGACTGCGACTTTCTAGATGCAGTCACATCAAGAGTGAGTGTGGAGCTTACCGGCGCACGCCCATGACTATCGCCTGTCCACATTTCTGCGCTTGTTCTCGTTAGCCATCCAATCCTTGCTTCACCCGGACATTGGAGACATGGTCGATATCTCTTCATAAAATGCTGGCGGTACCTTATTCCTACTACAGCTATCGTATACCAACCAGCCTCATGTGGGGTTGGACTGTGTTGCGTCCGACACTTGCAAGGATACACTCCAAGCTGTGGTTGTGTGCTGGGGATTCGGAGCTGCTGCTTAGCCACGAGAAAATTGACATCTGAATGTTATCGATATTCAGGCAATAATCAACACATATGGGGAGTCGTGTGAGGGACGCCTCCGGGGACTTCTGGAGCGCCTCATGGTTAGAAGCACAACGGTCTCATTCATTAGCTATTGGTATGTCTTCTCTTTATGACCTTTGTCGTAGTTTTCTGGCTCCGGTGGCTGATAGTTTGATTATTCTAGCTTGATAAATCGCTCTTCCCACTTCTTCCATTGCTTTTCCCTGTCTCGTTCAAAGGTCGGCATGCACACGTAAAGATGCTATGACTGAGGCAAAAGAACAGCCTGCGTCGGAACATCAAGCTTGAGGCGATCTGTGGTGTGTACGAGAATGCCGGCAATTGCCAAAACCTGGGTATGTCTCTTTTGGTGAGTAGGCATGGCGTCATTTGTCCCCAGTCGCGTGCTCGGAGGGTATCTTGAAACGTTCATTCCCACTATCGTCGACAACTAATCTCTGGATGAAACTTTAGCTATAAAGTATCATATTACGATGCTCAAACTCCATATGGGACCTAAACACATCGGCGTTGCGCCTTTTTCACGCCTTTCTTATCACGATATCAATTACCTTTGAGTTGAAGATTTGAACAGATAACCCGCGGACTTTGACACCGCGGATGTTAAAGTGAAGCTCAAATATGCTCCATGTCAACACATGTTGTATCATGCCGTGCATGCTCTCTGGCAATACCCAGTCTGCCGTCTGTCACTCCTTTCTCAATATGCGGCACGTCAACATGCACTGCCAGCTGTACAGCCCACAGACCGCAAGACCGACAAACTCGTAGACATCTTACTTATCCCTTCTACTTGAAGGGTCTCGAAGATGCACTACTTGGAACAAACCGTCTGAGATCGACTGGTCAACTTGAGAACGATGTCTCATGACTGAGATATCTGGCTGTTAAGCTTTTGACTGCACAAGACCCAACCCTGACCTACCCTGGCGATTTTGATACGGAAGGCCGGATTAGAGCAAACTGAGTTCTGTTCGGGTGAACATTCGCCTTCAGACTTGACAGTATGCTCTTTCGCCCCCGATATAAAGGGCTGTATATGCATTGCGATACGAAGCTGTATAAATGAACCAAATCTGAATCCTAGGCGCCCAACGCCACAGTATCAGTTCCCTTGACAATACGTTTGTCTTGGGCCACGCTGTCATCAAATCACCGCTGCATAACTACCTAACAGTCCAGATCAACTACTATAAGATCTATAGCGAAGCGGCACACGCCCTCACTGATAATACCTAGTTTGATGCTGTGCATATTCAACATTCCTCAGGGGCTTTGCGAAACAACTTCTTCGCGGCTTGGAAGATCCTCTATGATAGGGAAACCAGCGCGCTGAGGCTGGAGTCTCGGCACACACTGTGCACTCAGGGAGGGTGTATACGCTGTGCAGCTTCGCGTGCTCGAGCGGATCGAAGTCAAGGCAGAAGAACAATATGTACTAAGATGCATGTCACACGTGCAGGGGACAATATCCGTCTCTCCGATACAAAGAAGCTCACGTGAAGCGAATGGACCTCAGTTATGCTATTCCGACGCGAGAAAAATGAGCAAAGATCATGAAATGGTGCTCCTATCTTGAACCCTGCGATACAATGAATGGGAAGACATTGAGGAGGAAGGGGAGATAGATAGTGAGCTACTGGACACCCATAAGTTTCCCCGACGTCTTCCCCATGAATCCAATGAGAATTATGTCTATCGAGTGCTTGATCTAGGATAAGACGCTATTGAATCTTGACAGACCATATTCAGATATCGACTTGAGGTTATTTTTGGATATACCTAGTCTCTAATACGCCAGACCCCAGAAGACAATGTGACCAACGGCAGCCCCACGACAGGCGGATATAGGCTATCTTGGCTAATACATTGGACAAAGTCTTCTCCGTGTGATTGGTTAGATTGAACAGACCATCCTCCTAGTTGTTTATACAACAATCGGTGGTCCGAAACCGACTGGAAAGGAATTGCTTCTTCTCCCAACATCTGTTGTCGACTGACTTATCATCATGGACATTGGCCTCCACAGAAAGACACCAAAAGCAATGAGCTACAGAACAACAGTATTTGGGTAGGCCATGCCCATCTAAACAATCTACTTAAGCATAAGCAAATGATAGATTGTACGTGTTTATGTTAAATTTGTTCCGCCATCGGTTTATGCAATCAATATGCATCACATAACCACGCCCTACACCCAAGGACCCTGGTTTCCTCTCTCTATCATTCTCCTTCTTTTGCATATGCCAGCCCTATGTTATCCTGTCTCCTCTATCACTGTTCCCCTGCATTTGTCTTGCATATGCAATGATCTTTTCCGTTAATATCTTCATTCTCTTGGTACATGCCCATATGCTAATCTTATGTCTTTTTAGATCCTTTTCTTCGATTATAATCCTTCAGTTGCACTGCATAAATCATGCATGAACCATCGGCCACAATACATCTGTGGACAGAGGGGGAAGTTGACAACCCAGAGGTATTAAATGCAGTCAATCCACATCCGGAGTTCAGATACTTCCATGGTAAGTACATACTCTGCCTATCCAGTTCACATGCTAAGCATATACAGGACCTATCCCTTATCACAATGCCGGATGGCGACCCCATGCGTCCCGTGCGCCTCGCGTGTCCGCAGAGTACAACAGGGGTATGTGTATAGCCAGCACATATGCGCTGCATATGCTGACGATATACCTAGGTACGCCTGGTGGAAACGAAATGTGTGGCCACTACTGCCTGGCCTGACCAGAGGACATCCATCAAAATATTAGCGATGAAGAAGCGCCCTCTCGATCACGATCATTGTGTTCCTCTCGATCAACGACCACGGACAACCCGCCGCCTTTGTCTTCCTGTACTCAAGACATCATGGGGTGGGATAAAGCGATGCCGCATCCTGAAGGCCTGGCTTCGGGATATCAATTTATTTTTGGTCTTCTTACCTGCGATGCAGGAAATCACCCCGAGCCGAAAGACTGACAGAGACGACTTGGCGAAAGAGGTAGAAGACAGAAGCCCGGCTTTATTGAAAGGGCTGTTAGGTTGTGTTTTGGCGGCTCGAATCATGGGCGGATGATTGATTTTACATATTCGAGTCACAACTGAATTGAAACACTGGCGCTAGGTAGACGTGATAACAACTCGTCACAATCAATATGCGATTCAGCTCTTTACATACAGTTCCATCTCGATGGGTCGGGTTGGTTGGAAGTTGTAGTGAGAATGCACGTGACCCCTGACCAACGACTATGACCTTCCTAAATAAGCAATTCTGAATCTATCCCCCCTTCCATCGAACAAAACTTCTAGAATCATCATTGCAGCAAACACACCCCTGTTGATAGTCCGGCCGATGCATTTCTCGCCCGAGACGCGATAATGCTATGGTCTCAAACACTGGACCCTCACAAAGGAACAACACCGCATCAGCACGGGAGATTGCGCCATCGGACCACGGCTTTCGTGATCGCCCGCCAACAGCAGCATAACTGGCTCACCCAGGCATTGTGCATCCAGGCACGCCATCCTCTCCACTCTTTGCAATTGCAGGGAAGAGTCAATGATCATCGCGTGCAGGAACGAAATTCTGGAACCATGGCTGGACCAATGCGCCGAAGTGCCGAGGGGTAGAGGGGTAGCGGGGTTGCATGGCAAGTATATAACCCTTCCCCTCGCTCATCCAAGCTGCGTTTCTGATCCTCTACTGCAGCATATAAATCCAAACAGATCTCTATAGTCACTGTCCACGGACACAAGACCACTAGCAGTCCCTCACCATGGCTCTAACCCAACAACCCCCGACCACCATCCCCCTAGACATCTTCCCAGACGGCCTCAAAACCACCGGCCAACACCCCCCGCTCTACGAACACATTCACCCCTTCGACCGCTTCCCCAAGGAAATCACCGGCCCGACCGTCTGGAAGCCCGAGGACTACCGCGAACACCCGGAGAAATGGACCCATCGGTTTACCCCGGAAGAGGTCGAGGAGCTCTCGACGGCGGCGGATGCCTTCCTGGCGAATAAGATCCCGTTGACGGGTATCAGCAAGGTGAGCAGCCTACAACCACCACCACCACCACCACCTCTCAAGAACAAAAGCTAACCAAGCAAAAACAAAGACCAACTTCCCCCTTCCCACCCTCTCCACGCGGCTGGACACCCTGCGCGAAGACCTGCTCAACGGCAAAGGCTTCATCCTCTTCAAGGGCCTCCCCGTGCACGCCTGGGGCAACCACAAATCGGCCGTCGCGTACATGGGCCTAGGCACGTACCTGGGGTATTTTGTGAGCCAAAACAGCCGCGGCCACGTTCTGGGGCATGTCAAGGACCTCGGCGAGGATCCCACGCAGATCGACTCGGTGCGCATCTATCGCACGAATGCGAGGTAGGCCTGCCTTTCCCTTCATCTGGATCACCACCCCGCTCCAGAACGAAAAAAAAGAAAAAAAAGAAAAAAAAAAAAAAAAAGCTAACCGGGAGAACGAAACGGAGTAGACAATTCTTCCACGCCGACGACTCGGACATCGTCGGCCTGCTGTGCATCCACCGCGCGCGCGAGGGCGGCGAATCCGACCTTGTCTCCTCGCACCACGTGTACAACACGCTCGCGCGCGAGCGGCCGGACGTGCTGAAGACGCTGACGGAGCCGATCTGGTACTTCGACCGGAAGGGGGAGACCAGCAAGGGCGAGGAGGAGTGGATCCGGACCAGTGTGGTGTATTTGGAGCGGGAGGGTGCTGGTGCCGGTGCCGAGCCGAGGGTGTATACCAAGTGAGTCCTGCCCTACCTTACCTTTACCCTGCCCTATCCCCAAGCCCAAACCGCCAAGCTCGACCCCTTCACCCCTGAGTCAACGGCCAAGCTAACCGCCCAAAGATGGGACCCGTACTACGTCCGCTCGCTGACGCGCTTCTCGTCAACCGGGCTGATCCCCCCGCTCAGCGCGGCCCAAACCGAGGCCCTCGAGGTGCTGGAAGCCACCTGCAACCGGCTGGCGTTGCACATGATCCTCGAGGTCGGCGATATCCATTTCCTGGCGAATTCGCACGTGCTGCACGCGCGCACGGCGTACGTGGACCACGCGCCGCCCACGCCGCGGCGGCATCTGATGCGCTTGTGGTTGGCGACGCCGGAGAGTGAGGGCGGGTGGCGGTTGCCGTTCTGGGACAGTAATGAAAAGAAGCGCGGGGGCATTCAGGTCGACGATCAGCCGCCCGTGGCGCCTTTGGATGCTGAGTAGATGCTGTTTTGGGACTTGTGTTGTAAGATTTAGCCTGGTTGCTCCTGTTTGTTGGGAATGAAATACCATTTGTTTCTCTAAGGTAATATGGATAGGGGGTTTAGTCATTGTGTGTGTATTAGGTTGTAGTCATAATTCGTACATTCCTCTCTCCTCCTCTTGATGCTGATGCTGGCTGGGCAAGGGAAACTGCTAGTTCTCCAGACAGAGGGATAGAACATAGCCATGGCTTCCCACCTACTGCGCCTTGATCTTATAATTCCCCCCACTCACAATCTCCAAGTTGCCCTTGGCCACCATCCCCGCCAGAAACTCCCGGAGCTCCTCGTTGCTGAACGGGAACCCCCCGGGGACCGCGATTTTCAGCATCATCACGATCCGCTGCAGCGGCATGGCGCCCTGGTTCGTCAACATCCCCACGATGAACTGCCAGTACAGGTTCATCTTCTCCATCGCGGCCGCTTCGGCCGATTCCTTGGCGGCGGCCGCTGCCGCTGCCGCTGCCGCCTCGGCCGCGTCCTCGAAGACCGGTGATGTGCTGATGTTGGATGGGCGGCGGGGGTGGTGTGTGGTCGGCGTCGTCGGGGCGGTGTTGGCCTTGGGGGAGGTCGCGGTGGATTGAGCGGCTGGGGGGCCGCCGTCAAGCTCACCAGAGGTGGAAGGCAGGACTTCCAGGACGCGGAAGGTGTCGCGCGGGTGTTCGTGGAGGATGCGTTTGCTCACCCAGAAGAGGCAGGCCGAGCGGACGAGGGTAGCGGGCATTTGGAGTTGGTGGGCTAGGTCGGCGATGGTTCTGGTCGTGGGTGTAGCGGAGGATGAGTTGAACGCATAGATGACCGTGGCTTGCCAGGTGGTGACTTCGTCGACGAAGACGCGGTCCTCCAGGTCGAGTTCCACGGTGACTTGGCCGAGGCCGTTGAGCCAGGTGAGCTTGCGGGATTGTTTGAGGGAGCCGAAGCCCTGCGCGTAGCGCTGCTGGAGGGAGGCGATGGGCTCTGGAACGCGGAACTCCGGTCCGGGGAGGTCGGGCCAGAAGAAATGCGACAGGATCTTGGCGTGGAGGTCGGGGTTCTCGGGTTGCTGCTGGCTCTTCGCTAAGCCTTGGTCATTGCGGATGACGCCGTCCACGCGGCGCGAGTCGAAGATATCGCGGAGCATGACCTCGCACGCCTGCAGCGCGTTGTCACCAAAGCGGACCTTGAGTAGTTCCAGCACAGACATCTCCTGATCGAAGTCGGCACGCTTCTGGAGGAGGCGCTCGCCGAGCATGTTCTGCATCTCTTTGACGAACATCTCCTTCGAGTCGAAGAGGCTGATCAGACTGCCGATCACGTCGGACGTCTTGGATTTCCGGTAGTCCGGCGCGGCGTCCACGGGGTCCGGCATCCAGTTCATGTCGTCCCAGTCGAGTTCGCCGCTGTCAGCGCGGAGGGAGTTCTGGTGCGCCTTGGTGAGCTCAGCGGATAGTTCGACCAGCGTGTCGGGGTGGTGGAGGGATGCGGTCTGGCCGTCCGCATCGGCAGGATCGGCCAGTAACCCGCCAACAATGACTTTGATGGTATCGTCTCGATCACGGAGGTATCGACGGATAGGGCGGGCAATCCGATCGAGGATAACGCCCTTGGGGTCAAGTAAATTAAAGGCCCGGATGATAGAGATGTAGACCTGGAGAATCTCGATAGTGGATGCTCCCGGGTGCAGCAGTCTGAGATTCAAGGCTGCAATGAAGGACTGTGTCAGATGGTATCGCGCGGCTGGATAGGCTGTGAAGTGCCGGAGATCCTCGATCGCACCGCTGCTTGCAGGCCACTCCACGATCACATCAAAGAGCTCGCTCGTCCGTAACGCTCCTAGACGGGCAATGCCAATCTCTTGCCACTTCTCCACATCGCCCAGCGTCACGTCAACATTGTCAACCTCCTTTTCGCCAGATTCAGGCACATTAACGATTGACAGGACCTGGACAACGAGCTGCGCAAAGACGTTCTCAATCCATTGCCGCAAGTGCTGCGAAGCCAGCGACGGGCCCTCCCACTGGCCCGTATACGCTGTTCGAACAAATTCGGTCATCAAAGCATCCATAACGCTCGCGAAAACCTTCTGTGCCTTGTCGCCGCCCATTCCCACGAGCTGCAGCCCATTGAAGAGCAGCAGCAGCCGCTCTCGCGCAGCCCCGACCTGAGAATCTTGTTCCGTCAACATCTGCATCCTGGCGGAGGGCGAGGGCTCATCGCGCCAGTCCTGGTAGGACACGGAGCACTGCCGATCCACATCCATGTCATCGACATCGTCAAGCCCGTCCGCAGCAGCCCTCTCCCGCAGGGCATCGATCCCCAGAATGACCAGCGCCTCCTTCATGACTTCGCAGCTCAGCAACGTAGACGCCTGCGACCACGGCAGTGCATAAGCCACCATCATATGAAACGAGCGACACAGTTTCCCATACACACCCTCCTGCTCACCCCGATACAGCGCGGTCAGGATCTCCGCCAGCGGCTCGAAGTAGATCCCCCGAATGACTTGCAGACACACCACAATCCTCTGCAAGAGACCATCCTTCTCCGGTCCTTTGAGCGTCTGCACCAGTAAAATAGTCAGCAAAAAAAAGCACATTTACCCTGACCCTGGTTCCCGCCGACCCAAACAAACTAACCTCAACCAACCCAGTTCTCACGTTCTTTAAAAAGTGCCTTCGGATCTCAAACCCGTACCAATCCAGAATACTCTTCTGCAGCGCGTCCCTTTCTTGTCGCACCCTCCTGTGCCCGAGAAACGGCTCGAGTAAGCACTCGAACGCTTCCAGGGTCTCCTGGTCCGCCGTGCGATCGCGGTTCCACAGCTGCATGAATTGGGACTGGTCCATCTGCTCGCACCGAAGGAGTGTTGCGAAGCCTCGGTCGGGGACCGCGAGGAACTTCGTCGCGACGCGCCAGGCGCGGTCCCAGGTCGCCTGCTCGGGCCAGAGCTCGTCGTTGTCGTCATCGTCGGAGGTTGCGATCTCGGTTTGCTGGGAGGTGGTGGAGGTGCGGAAGGTAGGGTTCGAGGGCCGCTGGGAATCGGGTTCGGGTGGGTGGTGCGAGCGGTGGGAGGAGCGGGAGAATAGGGGAGGGTTCGGTCCGAGTGTGTGAGACTTCGCGGCCAGAGGGAAGTCGTCGAGCGAGGCTGGGGGAAGGACGGAGGAGAAGACGCGTTTGCGCCGGCTGGTGGTGGGTGGTGCTGTTGTTGGTGGCATTGTGGTGTGACTCGAGCCCGGATGGTGAGGGATCTGTCAAGGGGGATCATAGTAGAGGTGGATGTGAGTTAAGGTCGCTGCGCGCCTTCATTGAGGCGGCATTGTATTGTAGGGAACCCGTTGTCGTGGATGTTGCAGTGATCGAAGGAGTGCAGATTGCTGGAATTGACGGTGTTGATTGTTTGGAGATGGTCGGCTGAGTCAGCTGGCTTATCGATAAGGAATTTCTCAATGAGGAAATCCTCAAGCAAGACAGAATATAGCTAGCTGAGGCAGAGTCAGAGCACAGAACTAAGTCCTTTGGAAGTGCATGATTCAGCAAAAGAAATGACATTAGTTACAGCGCACTGAAGTCTATAGCATTACAGCTTGAGCCTATCTTGTGTTGCAAAGGTAGCAAAGCGAGCTTTTGCTTTCATGTTATATGAGCTTCGAAGAAAAATATAGTACCCGGAGTGCGACGTATCGAACGCAGTCGCCGGGTCAGATCAACGGATGAAAGGCACTAGCGAGCCATACGGGATACTCCAGCCTCTAGGTGATCCTTACTCTCGGACAATGATCTTGTTAGAATATCGTCAAGCGGGGATCTCGTATTTGCTATGCAGTATGGAAAGACGGCCTGCAGCCGCTTCACTCTGGCTAAGAGCTTCTCCGGTATTTGTACTACTGGGGGCGTATCACTTTTCCGCCAGTGTGTTGAGCGCCAGTGTGATGAGAGGCCACTACTATGCCCCATGGAGGGTTCAAATACACGGAATAAGTCTAACATGATGATACATTGGCAAATCATCAGTCTACCAGCAAGGCATGTTCTCTAACGGGTATCTCGTCGATGCGAGGAAAAGACAAGGCCACTCCAATATTGAACATAAGTATCTGACCCGCCCACGAGACAGATGTCCTGGAGTCTGTTCTGAGGGATTGTGTAGGGAGGTGTAACCAAAAAGCAACTTGAGCCGGATCTGGGCCCCAAAACGTAGCTGCACCTGCGAGATCGCAAACCTGTTGCGGATCTAGGCCGCCTTGTTATCGTCCACCTTCTCCCATTCGCTATCGGTACTCTGGTAGCCCGAGCTCTCGCCGCTGACGCTGAGACGCTTCCGGATTTCGCCTTGCGCCTCCGGGAGCTGGAGGGTGGCCGAGGCAGTGGTGGAACGCGGAGCGGAAGTGGGCGCTGGTGCCATCTCCTTGTGCTCTGCAATTTGTTCAGTCTCCGTATCACTATCGGTGGCGTCAATAGCGCCAGGAGTCTTGCGGATGCTGCTGTCGGGCTTGTCCTCCGAGCTCTCGTCCTGTTCCCCATCCGCTTGCTTCTCTTTCTCCGCCTGCTCTGCTTGGAACTGCCTTACTTCCCGCGCAAACCAGTTGATGGACCACCAGAGAGCGCCGGACAGAAAGGACAGAACCAGAAAGTGAATGCTGTAGGTAGCCAGGAGGAGAGACAGGAGCAAAGCCTGCAGAGCTGCAAAGGTGACGTTGGTTGCGACAAGGAGCGTGGGGGTGGGTCCCGGAGTGAAAATGCTGGACCAGAGGTCCTCCATGAACGAAGCCATAATGGCGAACTGCTTCAGCTCGATTGGCCAGCTGAATGCGGGGGAGATTGCAGGGTAGGTTGGGTGAAGCTGGGGGAGGAAAGATGAATGACGTCGCAGCCGGAAAGTGGAATCCGTTGTAGCGGTGGTGGATTTCTTTTTCGGTGCTTGTTTTTCCCCCTCTCTTTCAGCCGGTTGATGGCTCGGTATGAGGTCGCTGACTTGCGTTGAGAGACTAGATGGCTCTGCAGCTAGCCAGAGATCAGGCGGGTACAAAAGTCCAGTCTCCTGTGTGAGATACCGAGTTGGAGGAGGGTTGAGGAAGATGGAGGGAAGGTCGGCGCGCAGGGGGAAGTCGCGAAATGTTTGGGTTGCGGGGGAGGATCGACCGAACAGGTTTGGCCGGTCGGCGTTTGACTTGAGCCGATGGTGGGGAATAGTTATCACTCAAGGAGACTTTGGTAGACCAGGAACTGACTAGCCAGGGCTTACCCCGTGGGGGATCGATCAGTAAAAGTGGAAATTGTAGACGAAGGTGGATAGAGGGAGCTGGGGAAGTAAAGAAGAAGACTTTCATGAAGAGATGGAGAGAGACGAAAGGAAAGGAAAAGAGGGGGAGAGAGAGAGAGAGAGAGACCAGCTGCCCGCTCTGGCGGTGGGCAGCAGAGATGAGGAAGCAGCAGCAGCAGCAGCAGCCCAACGACCGCACCAAAACACCAACACCGCTCAAAGTCACCCTCATCATCACGGGATCGAACAGTTTGCCAGGCAGGCAGGCACTTACAGCACAGCATATCCCAAAATGTCGCTCTCCCACTCTCTCCCTCTCTCCCTTTCTCCCTGAAACCCTCCGGCTGTCGTCAGCTCTCCGTCTCTACCCATTTCCGTTGCCGACTGTCTCATCCCACTCCCCATATCCCCGGTCATTCGCAACCCCCCCCGATTGGGGTAACTCCAGAGTCAACGCGTGATTGGAAGATGCAGTCATCATTTTTACTTTCTTTCTCGTGCGTTGAGGGATGCACCTGTCATCTCCACGCCTGAAGAAGTGATGACACGGTCACCCTCCCTACCCGTGACCCATAGATATCGACCAGGTTGGAGGAATCAGACTGATCAACCTGCAGTCCGAGAAGGGAGGTGGTGCTAAACAACTCTGTTTGCTCGTACAACCCCCACGGAACTTCCCCGACTTGTACTGAAGCCAAGTCTGATTCCGTTTGCATGTCCGGATTCGGCTGATGGACTCCCATGCTGTTACAATGGACGACGGCACGTGCTGCATTGCGATGACAGGCACACACAATCAAGGAAAATCGCACAAGATTGACTACGGATGCTAGCTGGTGGTCTGATCCGATTTTTCAGATTCTTTTCTGTTCTGTTGTTGGGCTTAGAGAGTCTGATATCTGATAAGACACCAACCTGGCAATTCGATCTTGTTCCATTCCCAGTCCGCCCTCTTCGACGGGATTCGCCGCTTGGCCGCTTGGCTTCGAAGGGAGATGCTCTATCCCCGGCCCACCTGCATCCCCCCCTCTTCTATTCGACAATTCACCCTGCAGATCACCGCATTTAGGGTTATTTTCTTCTCCTCTCTTCTGCCTCATGGCGCTGGAACCATCCGGGGACAACAATCTGGGCCTGGGCGAATCAGGTTGTACCGGTCCGCCCGCCGTTACCCAAGGCTTTTGGCAGCCTCCGACTGGTTCCAAGCTTCGACGAGATTCACTCCCCCCGGATTCTGTATGACTATAAGTAACACTGTAACCTCTCTCTGTAGACATGTAGGCCTCTCTCGTAACATCGATCATCTACATCAAATCTCCTTGCTTTTCCTCTCTCTCCGCCTTCTTCCCCCTTTGTTTATCCTTCAACGTTTGTGGCAATGGCCACCAAATCTGATCCACCCACAAAAGACCTCATTGCAGATGGTCGGTCCTCCATCCAAGGGGTCACCCACCATGCCGAAGATATCGTCGACGGCCGGGAGCCCTACGGCCCACCCGGGATCCGGGGTCTCATCGCCAATCCCTTTGTACTCCTGTGTGCCGGATGCTCAACCCTGGGAGGTCTGCTCTTCGGGTATGACCAGGGTGTGGTCTCTGTGATCCTAGTCATGGAGCAATTCCTGAAGCGCTTCCCCGAGGTAGCCGACGCACACTCAGGCTCCGGGTTCTGGAAAGGATTGATGACCGCAATGATTGAGTTGGGAGCCCTCATTGGCGCATTGAACCAGGGTTGGATTGCGGATAAGATCTCGCGACGCTACTCCATCATCGTGGCAGTGATCATCTTCTTGATCGGTTCTATCCTGCAGACGGCGGCGATGGACTATGCCATGTTGACAGTCGCCCGGTTCATTGGTGGTCTGGGGATCGGCATGTTGTCCATGGTGGCCCCATTGTACATCTCGGAGATTAGTATGTATATCCGTTATTGGAAGAGGGCTGGCCTTCTCGATGCTAATGATTGTTGCGGCGCATAGGTCCTCCCGAGTGTCGTGGTACCCTCTTAGTGCTGGAAGAGTTCTTCATCGTGCTGGGAATTATCATCGCGTACTGGATCACCTATGGCACTCGATACATGGCCGGCGAATGGGCCTGGCGCCTGCCGTTCCTGCTTCAGATGGCCCCTGCTATTATCTTGGTGGCTGGTGTCATTGTTTTGCCTTTCTCGCCGCGGTGGCTGGCCTCCAAGGGAAGAGAGGAGGAAGCCCTACAGAGTCTGTCGCGACTGCGGCAACTGCCTGTGACGGACAAGCGTGTGCGCCAGGAGTTAATGGATATCAAGGCCGAAGTACGCTTTCACCAGGAGATTAACGCGCAGAAGCATCCCAATCTCCAGGGTGGTGGACTCAAGAGCGCGCTGCTGTTGGAGATGGCCGGCTGGGCCGACTGTTTCAAGAGCGGATGTTGGCGGCGAACCCATGTGGGTGTCATGCTCATGTTCTTCCAGCAGGTATGCTCCCATCGAGCTCTTTGTTTCAAGACTATTTCCAGGTCTAACATGATAATTAGTTCGTGGGCATCAATGCCCTGATCTACTACTCTCCGACACTATTCGAAACCATGGGTCTAGACTACGACATGCAACTTCTCATGTCGGGAATCCTCAACATCCTGCAGCTGGTCGGTGTGGCCACTACAATCTGGACGATGGACAGCATTGGCCGTCGCCCGTTGCTTCTCGGGGGTGCAGCCATCATGGCTCTCTGCCACATCATCATCTCCGTTCTGGTCGGTCTCTACTCGGACAACTGGCCTGCTCACCGGGGACCCGGCTGGGCCAGTGTAGCTCTTCTTTTCGTATACATGATTGCCTTTGGGGGATCAATCGGTCCTGTTGGCTGGGCTATGCCGTCCGGTAGGCAGAAATCCCCCCATTGCTCGACACGCAGAAAGAAAAGATGCTAACAGCAACCCGATAGAAATCTTCCCCTCCTCGCTCCGCGCCAAGGGAGTGGCTCTCTCCACCTGCTCCAACTGGCTCAATAACTTCATTATCGTAAGTGAAGCAGCTCGATTCGTGATGCACTTCCATTAACGTATCCCGACAGGGCCTGATCACTCCACCCCTGATCCAAGACACCGGCTACGGTGCCTACGTCTTCTTCGCTGTCTTCTGTGTCCTCACCTTCCTGTGGACCTTTTTCTTCGTGCCCGAGACGAAAGGTCGCACCCTCGAGCAGATGGACCACATCTTCAAGGACAATTCCAGCGAGGCCGATCGGGACCTTCGACGGGCGGTCAAGGCTCGTATACTGCGGGAGGAGGAGGAGGAGACCCAAGGCGCTTCTGTTTGAGCAGATCTGTCAGTCTGCCCTCTGTCCTCGTTCCATCAAGGATGAGGTAGGGTGTAAGTTTTCTGCGGTGCCACGTCCACTGGTGGATTGATGCGCTGCAGCTTCAATTCTTCATGCATAGCACTTATTAGGTAGTACTAGGGTTATGAATTACGATTTCCAATTTTCATGGTTTTGTTATCTGTGCTTATAGTGTAGACTTATTATCTTTCGAGAGTTCCCTGCGTCCGAGATCCACATGAGTAGTATACTGAGTTATCATTGCTGCTTCGTGGGTAGGACAAAGAGCATGATGCGGTGCATGCAGTGTAACCGTCGATCAGCCCTGCATTATGCGGGGGGGGGGGGGGGGAAAAACCACAAAAGATCGCCTTGTCCCCATCCCTTCCCCGCAACTTTCCCAACTTCCCTCCCACCCAGTTCAAGGAGGGCATTATCC